>BGPR01053702.1:0-10352 GCA_013235015.1 Araneus ventricosus | reverse complement strand
GTAGTATAACGTTTCCTACGCCTTTCAAAAAGGAATACGCAAAAATTAAAAAAAAAAACACGTCAGTGCACGTATGCATTCGAAAGGATGTGTTGATCTTACAGCCGCTGCTGAAATTGGTTTCCCCCAAATCTGTTACATTGCCTTGCCCATTTCTATTAAGCTTTCCATTAAGCTATTCCTAGATTGAAGAAGCTCTAGCAAAGATGACCACCAGGAAATGTCAGACCGATCCAAGTTACATATGAATTCCATCAGAGATCAGGTAGAGGGCAACTCAAATTGACAATTATCTTTTATCGTTATGTTCGTTCGCCTGCCGCTTGCCAAGGTAGAAGAATTATACAGGGGGTCCTAAATGAATCTACACTTTAAAGAAATAAACAAACAATGATACGCACTTACGGTTTTTTATGTTTCATAAAGAAAATATGAAAGTTTTTTCTTAAATGAAATGTAAACTAGACGGGCTATGTCAATGTTTTGCAACATTCTCGTTTCAAAATGGCTTCACCGCAAGGACAAGCGAAAGTTGCAGCGTGGATTATCGAATTTAAATCTGCAACTCAGGTACAGCGTAAATTTCGGACTGTCTGCAATCAAAGTTCACCATCAAGACTCACAATTTATGAATGACATGAAAGATTTATGACGACAGGTAGCGTATTACCAAAATCAAAATCTGGCTGTCCTAGAAGAAGCTTCGATGATTTTAAAGGAATTCAAGAATATTTTCTTCGTAATCCTCGTAAATCGATTCGCAGCGCGGCCGACCATTACTAAGATCAACTGAGCATGATGTAGTGCATAAAAAATCACGGCTTCGTATAAACTTCAATTATTGCATGATTTAAAGCCTGATAATAAGCCTCGACGTCGAGCATTTGCAGAAGAAATGTTCCAAAAAATGAAAGTGGATAAAAATTTTCAACAACGTGTAATATAATGAGGCAAGGTTTCAAGAAACAGGTATTGATAACCGTCAAAATTCTCGAATATGGGGATTATAAAATCTTCATGCCGTACTGGGGCAAGCAAGAGACAACCCTAAGTAAACGTGTGGTGTGGTTTACGGCATGATCGAATTTTAGGGCCGCTTTGCTTATCCGAAGAGGCTGTCCGCTGTGACAATTACCTCGATAAGCTTGAAATTTTCCCATTTCCTCAAATAGAGGACTTGCAATCAAATATAATTTTCCAGCAGGATGGGGAACCGCCACACTGGAATTTGGAAATGAGAAAGGTTTAAGGTGAAAAGTTCCCCAGCCGATGGATTGGAAGAGAAGGTCCAACACCGTGGCCACCTAGACCTCCAGATATAACACCTTTGGACTCCTTTTATGGGCATACGTTAGAAACATTGTTAATCAATCTCCAATTCGTAACACTGATGAACTGAAAAATCGAATTACAGCAGGCATCCAGACTGTTGATTCGGCAGTGCTTCATAGAACGTGATTAGAAATCTAGTATAGACTGGATGTATTGCGCGCGACTAATGGTGCGCACACTGAAATCGTTTAAAAAAGCATTACATTTAAAAATGTGATATTTTCTTAATGGAACATAAAAAACCGTATGTTCACATCATTGTTTGTTTATTTTTAGCTATTTTTAAAAAGTATAAAGAAACTTTTTGGACACCCTGTATATCAATACTAATAATTGATTACAGGAAAAATATAGTTCTACATTTATAAATAATAATATCTGAATTCATTGTTTAACAAAAACCCGATGCTTGTTCCAGAAATTCCTTATATTTTTCTTATTGCCGAAGAGTGATTTTTTGAAATGGGCGGTTTTGAAACCCACGGTTTGCGCTTCACTGATCTAAAAACCACTGGACCAGTTTAATTGTGGAACACACGGCCCATTTTACCGGAGAAAAAGGATGTAATGTTACTTGACATAACAGTTTGAAAAAAAAAAACGTGCAGGAGCTCTTTGCTTAAATTGCAGATTCAATTACCGAGAAAATGTTACAATAATTTTTCCTGAATTGAAAATGCGCACCTTTTATGTAATAAATTAAAATAATACTTATGAACAACTGAGAAGCGAACGGAAAAATTTCAAAGGATTTGGACTTTTTAAGATGATAAATGTAAGCAATTTTATGTAAATGTCAAAACTCCAGTTTGAAATCTTCTTGCTTCAGGTCCAAGGAAGCATGAGAAGCCCATGGACTGTGCTGAAGTTTTGGAAAATGGAAATACCGAAAGCGGAGTGTACACCATCTGGCCCAGGAGCAGGTTCTCGGAGTGTGCGTCGATAGAAGTTTTTTGTGATATGATCACTGACGGAGGCGGATGGATAGTAAGTATGATTTTCATTCCCTGGAAAAATATGACTCGAAAGTAATTGAAGACTAAGAATGGTAAACAATGTAAGGCCAAAAAAATTAAAGACTAAGGATGGTAAACAATGTAAGGCCAAAAAAATTAAAGACTAAGGATGGTAAACAATGTAAGGCCAAAAAAATTAAAGACTAAGGATGGTAAACAATGTAAGGCCCAAAAAAAAAATTAAAACATCTTTTTTTGCGTTAATGTATAAAATTCACATGTCTTTATAATCTGAAAGTGAAGAGTGCCTGGTGTTTTTTTAAGAAGTTAAAAATAGCGTACAGAGGTCGCTAGTGTGATCTTCCAACAAGCTGATTGCGATTTACTAATTTTTTCCCCTTTTAGCATTTACTATATTCATTACTTTTAATCTTCAATTAATAATACCTGATCAAATCCATATGAAAATTTCGAATTTAAGTGGTATCCGATTGAATTTTAAGCTTATTTACTCAAGCAGACGAACAAGTTTATTCCATCCGAGTTACTGTTTTAAAGTGTCTCATATTTATTTTTCTCTCTATTTTGTCTTTAATCTAAAGCTCTTGAAATTGCTCTTTTCTCTTCTACGCTGTGGTGTGATGAAATTATGTTGTCATATTTATTTCAGTCTTTCCATCCACCCCCTTCCAAAGAACCTTCACGACCTTCTTGAGACATTGATAGATTGGCTGTGGAAAACAATACAATGAAAGGGTCCATAGGTGGTAGAGAGGAACTGATGGAAACTACTTGCTAACATGTGGGGGGGGGATAAGGAAACACATTATGGGACAATGCGATTTATGCGATTTGTGACGGAGAAGTCATTTGAGATAGAAGCAATAAATGGCTTTCATTACAGTGAGAAAGCTAGTCAGTCCACAAGGACCTCTCACAGAGAGAGTCACTCCTTCGACACGCTTTTGGCTGGAAGAGAAATTAGTCGGAGGCCTCTGTGGACTGACTAGCTGTTCTTAAGGAAATTCAAACAGTTTATTTATTCTCCGATATTTTTACCGCAAATGACTTGTCCGACACAAATCATATGTGAATACCTGGCTTTATCTGTTACAGTATAAGCAGAAATTTTTTGAATAGATTTGTTACCATATAAAGTTGCACTTTGGGAAAATTCGTTTAATCACTTCGGAGGGTTAATTGCTTGCGTACAGATGGTCCAAATGCTGTAAGTAGTGTCAGACAAGGTCTGAAGATAATGGTCGTCAGGAGAAAATGAAGCCCCTCTCGTATCTTCAATGCTATTATTTAATTTTTATATCCAACAGATCAAATTTTCAACCGTACTACAAAAAATAACAATTATAATTTTTGCATTATGTAGAGTGCCCACTAAAGTCCTTAGCCCTCCCTCCATCTCTCCCTTAACTTCAGAACAGAAATATCTTTAGACATAAATGTGGTGTGTAGCCATTCTAAGGTGGTTATGTGCTTACACCGCCACCTAGCACCAAAATTCTAAGTTAGCTTTATTTACTCGAAAACTATATGAGATAATGGAAAAATGTTAAATACAACGTTGTAGGGCATCATCGATTTTCTACGAAATGGCACATTGTGTGTGAGTGAGCCTAGCTCCTTCTCCCCACTATCGGATTTCAGTTTTATGCAGTGGCTGATTTTGACAGTATGAGGCAAAAGCAGCAAAATCAGTTTTAGGCCCTTCTCCTTCCCCACACAACGTAGAAAATTCGCTGTCGGTTTTACCCTAGGATGTACGTCAAAAAGCTTTTGAGCCCCCTCAGAGACTCAAAGCACAAGGCGAGCGCCTCAAACACCTGTCCGAAAAACCGCCACTTGTTTTATAACCCAACACCCCAAGTGGATAGCAAACGAAGGTGAAATTCCAAACTTTTCGCCCACGCGAATTCTCAACGAATTTTTGCATTGAAGGCGGGTTTCGGAGCGGTCTGACCATGATTGTTAGGTTTAATATTATAATAGGTCAGACACAAGTATGGATTTACGGGGACCGAAGGCGGAAGACTGCCTCCTCCCTTCCTAGAACGGCGCACAAATCCACGTGTATTTTTTCTCTCTCTTTCGTTTTCCTTTTTGATGAATGGCTAGCGATAATTCAATGGGTAACAGATTTGTTGCAGGGCTTTCGCTCAGTATGAAAATACTCCATACTGATACATAACTGCGCGACGATTGTATTACACCGATGATGGTTGAGGCAGTTTTCAGTGGATAGAGGAAACTTTCTGTTTCAAAACTTGAATCTTCGAATCGTTATATAGAATTATATAAAACTTAGAAATATGTTAAAAACCCATGCGAAGATTCCAGCTTAAAAGATATCAATTTGCGGAAAACCCCATATCATTTATCTTCTCTTAGAGAGCTACTGACATTCAGTTCGCTGATTTTGTCGATATTTTTCTGAATCGTAAGTGTATCCAGCCGAAAATTTTATATAAGATGCCCTATATATCTGGCTTCGAAATTACGAAGAGAAAATTTTACTCTGCCTTGCACAGGTGCAGTTAAAAATTATTTGCTGCAAATACTCATATTTCCTTGAATATTCAAAGTATTTTCTTTTTATTTTAACATAACTCTCCGCTAACATATATTCATGTACCCTGTAAGTGACGTATAATTTAGTTTAAAAATTTAAATGTTATTGGAAAAAACCGATGAAAAAATTTTGGTTTCTTAAAAAAAACCCTTTATATCAACCCGAATATGCATATTATTTTTAAGGAAATTCTTGAAAACATTGCGCATTGCAAATAAAACCACTGATGAAAGTAACAAATCATTATTACAGTTTTGCGAAAAGGGACCAAATCCATTTCATTTTCCTTACTTTCTGGTTGGCGCCCTCTAAATGCTCACGTCATTTCCCACGATTGAAAAAGCCCCGATTCCCCACAACTGCTTTTGAACCATTGCACCAGTATTAACTCCAAATGTTTTGCATTTTACGTATTATTCTGAACTTTTGGACACAGTATATCGAACGGGTAACCCATCGAACGATGTTAAAAGTATAATTAAGCTTTCTAAGACATGTGGCTTGCAAGCAACTAGTGAAAAGTTTTATTCAATTATTTCTGAAGAATATTTCAGACGAGCGATATTTATACCTAGAATTAATCATTTTATTTCCAGACTTGAGTAAAGGTTTAATCCAGGTTTTTAAGGTTTAGTGTAGTACGTCTTTCTTTCCGACTGTGGCAATTCTTCAAATATTTGGGACGTTTTTTGTGACAACAAGCACAGAAAGGAAGACATTTGTATATAAAAACGCCTCGTAACCTATTTATACACAGATGGTACAGACAATACTCAATGTGCTAGCCCTTTCAAATATTCGTAAAGATAGAAAATCCAATATTAAAGATGCGATTGACATATATTGTAAGAAAAAGTCCTAGCAAATGGTGGCGACTAACTTGTTAACAAGACGAAACGTTTTGAGTAAAAAATAAAATGAAACTTTTTTAGTTAATATATATATATATATAATCTAAATCCAAATAAAACCAGTATACAAACATACAGAAATAAACAAGAATTAAATCCTATATCAAATAGTCATTATTTGAACTATACATCACTTTTAAATAAAATCTAATAAATTGAAATTACTAATGATACCATAAACAAAAATCAAGTTTAAACATTATAAGTCAACAAGTGAAAGAACACTGTTGTTATTAAAAATAATGAAATATGCAATCCAAGTAAATGGAGTTTTCAACAATTAAAATAGCAGCTTGGCTGTGGACAAGCTTTAGCCGGGTTAAATTAATTTTCTTGTACAAACCATCCCTGTTACTATTGTTGTTGAAAAAACAGACAGGGTAACTTACCCTAAAATGAAAGAATTTAGAAAGAAAAGTCTTATACTAACCCTAACTATAAAGCATGACTCTATATAAACGACTAAAAATCAGGATAGAATATGTAAATATCATTATATTGCACTAAGATATAGCACTAAAGACAGTAAATATATAATTCAATAAAGTATCCATACTTTACATTAAACATAAACTAATCTGTGTCTCCTCTTAAACTTACCAGAATTCATCTCTTTCAATATAGCCCGCCATGCATATTGACATCACATGTTGCCACAACCTCAAATCTTACCATGAATCAGCAAAATTGAATAAATAATATAATTAATTTTTGATATCATGAATTATCAAGATACCTATATTAAAATTCTCATAACTATATTAAAAATTGTAATACATTTAGTTATCTAGAAAATATTAGAAAAAAGTTAAAAATGTCTATTAAAAAGGAATTTTTCACTTGAAAGATCCTGGCGCCATCTATGTAATAAATCTGAAACAAATAAATCAATAGCCAAATTTGAATAAAACTGCACAATAAGAGTAGAATGAGTGAAAACACTATCCACTAACAAATAAATAAAAATATTCTTTTATAAACCAATATGAGTGATTTATTTTAAATGACCTAAATATTTCCTATCTATATATGCTCTTAGAAAACCTATAGGAAATCCATAATCCTGGGCAATGGAGTAAAAATTTCTTATGTTCTTAATTATAATATCAATGTCTGTTACTAAATTATTATTTCTAATTATATAATTTTTTACTAAATTCTTGAAGACAGAAATGCTAAGATTACTATTCCAGAAAGGGAATTTATTAATTTGAAAATTAAATGCATTTCTTTTATCAAAGATATCTGTTACTAATTTATTATCTATGATTTTAATATCTAGATCTAAAAATTCTGCAGCTAATTCATTGCCATTAGTTTTTATAAGTTTTAAATAATCAGGATAAAAGTCAATATGTGGCTTAAGGCCAATTTCTTTATTGGATAGTATTAAATCATCTATATAGCGGAATATTATACTATGGCTATAATTATTCAAATCTTTCTCATAGTAGTGAAGATAAATATTTGCTAAACTATTACTAGCTGGGCCTCCTTGAGGTAATCCTTTAATTTGATGGAAAATCTTATTATCAAAAAAGATATAATTTTCTTTTAGAACAAGATTAATAAGATTTTTAAAATTATTAATGTTAATATCTTTTCTAAGATCATAATCTTTATGTATATTTACTAGTGTATTAGTTAAATCATCAATATCTATACTATTAAATAAATCCTGGAAGTCAAAAGTATGTACACTAGTTATTTCTACATCTTTAATTACATTTAATATCTCTACACTATTATTTACTATAATTGTATCTTTTTGCTTATTTAAATTCTCTATCACTGTTTGTATGTATTTTTGCAAGAGTTTACCTGATTTCGTAATATAAGTATTTCAACCATTAGTAACACTTCTAAATTTAAGAGGACTCTTGTGAAATTTTGGTGTAAGAAAGATGTGAGGATAAACCTTTTTAATATAATTAATTCCGAATTTTTTATGTAAGGCTTGAATTCTATTAGAAATTTCTCTTTCACCTAATTTTGTCTCTTTATAAATATCACTATTAATAATATGATCATTAAGTATTTTTTTATAAAAATATTTACAAATTATAGCAAAATTACTGGGCACTTTGTCTATATAAACTATTACAAAATCTGTTTGCAATTCTTTAATATGTTTTTTAATATCAGGATATCTAATAAAATCATTAGATTTAAAATTATAGTTAAAAAGATCTAATAATGTTTTATGTCTATATTCATTAAATGCCTCTAGAGGCAGACTATATTTTATTGCCATATTTAATATAAATTGCTCAATATCTTTTTTAATTTGATTTTTAATAATTTCATTACTATTAGCTATAGCCATTCGATGCTTTGTACCTTTACTCATTAATTCTCTAAGTTTTTCATTTCCAACAATATTCAAATCTCCAGTAATTACATGTCCATGATCTTTATTCAGGAAATCTTTATAATTTAAACACTTGCAATCATCACTCGTATTACTTTCTTTTATATTATTATAGTTAAAAATCATTCTGCCTAATTGTGTGTTATATTTAAATGCACGTTTAATTTTAATATTTTTTATAGGGAAGCAATTAATATGTTTATCTAATATAGCAGAAAATTTACATTTGTCATACTTTTTGTTCATAAAAAGGAAAGTACAATATTCAATGTCTTTCTTATTGGAAGTGTTATGTGATAAATTAAATTTTTTATAAATAAATTTGAAGATATCTCCTATCAAATCCCATCCATGTGAGTCTGTCTTATTATTCATAATTAATTCCCTGCTAGATTTCATTTCTTTTTTATTTAATCCAAACATATATCGTTTAATCTTTTTTATATCAAAATCTTTATCAAAATTCTTACACAATACCAATAATTCTTCATTAATAATCTTAAGTTCTCTATTATCTCTCTTGTGTCTAGCTATACTAGATTTACCATGTCTTTTTTCTATATTAGAAGCTTCTACTTTATAAAAGTAATGAGATTCATATATATATATATATATATATATATATATTTTTTCTTCTTATATATATATAGAAGATTTTTTTAGATTTGGTTATTTTATTTAATTATTGAATTTTTAGTTTATGAATTGCATTTTGATATGTCTTGTTTACTTTGTTTTGCATGCTCATATATAACAAGTTATATTTTGCTTTATGTATATATATATATAAAAGAGGGAAAACATAATAGAAAAACAATAAAATAAAAATAAAAAAACAAATATTCATATCAAATTTCGAAAAGATATGAAAAAACGAATTTAAAGTAAATCAGAATAAAGATAAAAATGAGAATAGTAACAGATGGATTTATATTTAGCAATTCACAATAACTTCATCCCCTGAAGAAACGTTATTGTGCTTTTATTGCTTTTTTCATTTTACGTTTTATACTCTCTCTCTCTCTCTCTCTCTCTATATATATATATATATATATATATATATATATAATTTTAAATTATTAATTGAATTCAGTTAAGAAATTTCTAATATTTAAGTGTTAAAATCACGGAAACAATTCTTTTTTCCACAGTATCCCCCTACCCCTTAACGAATTCCTAGATCCGCACCGAAGGGCCGTAGCTCACAAATTAATTTGTTTAACCCTTTAACTGAGGGTGTGGTTTATGAATCACATACTGAAATTATAGTCAGACGGGGGTGTGGTTTATAAACCACTTGTTGAGGCTGTGACTTATGTAGCACTAAATTTTGCATAAATAAATAAAAAAAATCTTTTTTCTTCTCGTTCATGTTGCCACTAAATTATAAAAAATATATTTTTATAAATAAATATAATACAACTTTGGTTTTCGTAACGTTGATTACAAAATGTATATTTTGTCATGTATATAATTTTTGATTCACCACTTTTTATATGATTGAATGTATACAAATTTTAAATTTCCTGCGCGTTTTCTTGAAGTTTCAGTGTTCACAATCCTTTTCAGAATTTCATTCTTTTGTTCTTTCAACTTTTTCAGCATTTGAGAAAGATTATTTGCTGTTAGCTTGGTTGGAAATTGCTGTTATTTTATTTTTGGCGGGTTATTCCCATAGATGTTGTATGTCATTTTTGGCTTAGTGAAGACTTCCCAATCTCACCAAGAGCCAACATAAACTCCTGTCATAATTGATACCCAATCAGGTTCTTCAACTTTATCCTTAATTTCACAATTTTTTTAATTATATATGGCACTGCACATTTTAAGTATCTAATATTTCCGCGATTGTTACTCGAACTCTGATGGAATCAGCTACAAAAAAATATTAGAAAAATACAATTTTTTAAAGAAAACATTTTTAGGCATATGATCATATAAATTGTAAATGTCCTCAACTTTTTTAGACCTGTCTATTTTAGATACGCTTGCAGAATCAGTAATACAAACTGCGCTATCAAATGCATATCTTTGAATGCAAGTTGGAGTAATCCTCGATTAAAGGAATTTAAGTATTTCATTGAAGAATAGAGACCACACATAGTTTGTAGGCATGAAACACACCTGAGAATTTCAGACGACTTTACAATTCCGAAATACACACTTATAGGTTAGAAAGATTACTGTAAACTGGGTAA
>BGPR01053701.1:0-10352 GCA_013235015.1 Araneus ventricosus | reverse complement strand
GACAATCAAGAGAAATTAAAAGTAATATTAAAACTGCGATTTTATAAAATACATAAATCATCATTAAAGAACAATTAAATCCTCCAAACTTTCGCGATACCATCGCAAGAAACCCGAGCGAAACCTCCATATTCCAAACACCCATCGCCACTCGAGACTGATAAACCTTAATTGCCATTTATTAACACTGTTAGAGGTATTTAATTAGAGAGACTCTGGCTGTGCGATTCTAATTAAAACTTCGGAAAGGGAGCAGTGAAAGCAAAAACAACCGCTGCAGGATCGTTGCCCCAGATCTTGGGGATGATGAAATTTCGGCGCGAAGAGATGCCTTATTCCGATCGAAATGACCCTATTTTGCTTGTAATAGGGCAATTAAAGTCAGTGAACTTGATTCCTTTCGATGCAACACCCTCTTCCTTGGGTACCGTTCAACAAGGTCGATTGGTTGTTCAGAAGCCGCTGACCGATATAGAGATCGAATGGCTCAAGACCAGGAGTAGGAAAATTTTAATTGAAATTCACCCAAGTGAGTGTGAACTGAAACCTTTTTATTGACATTTAGCAGCAGTTTTATCATTTTTCACTCCTGAGGGGGAAAACTCCTTACGTGCAAAAGAGTATAATAAACTAATGGAGGTGAGTAAGTGTTCCAGAAACAGAAAAAGGAAGTTTAGTTTAGTTAGGTTATCGTCTTGTTTTGAAACTATATGAGGAGTATTATGGGACGGGCCTCCTAATATTGAACCACGGTCGGATGGCGAAAACGACATCTGAGGCATTATCTCTCTCTATACTTCCGCATAAAACCAGGGAGAGGTCTTTTGACCCTAACTTTTATTGAGCTATCCGAAATTCACTCAAGTAACTTTTTGTCACTTCCAAGGGAAAAAAGTAATTCACCCAAATATAGTGAATAGCATTTTTTTTATAGAGTCGCTATCTATTTCATTGAAATTTTTTTTTATACAGTCGCATCTATTTTATTGAAACTTTTTATAGAGTCTCATCTATCTCATTCAAATTTTTTTATAGAGTGGCATCTATTTCATTGAAATTTTTTTTATATAGCCGCATCTATTTCATTAAAATCTTTTCATAGAGTCGCATCTATTTCATTGAAATTTTTTATAGAGTCGCATTAATTTCATTGAAATTTTTTTATAGGGTCGCATTCAATTCATTGAACTGTTTTCATACAGTCGCATCTATTTCATAGTAGTTTTTTTCTTTACTCCTGAGAAAATAACTCCTTACGAGTCAAAAACAATTCAACAAGACCAATGGCATAGCTGCAACTTCTGCCGTCTGGGCCGACCTTGCAAAATGTCACCCACCCTTCCCTTACAACAAAGGTATCTTAAACCTCCAAATAAGAGAAATAAATTTTCAGGAAAAAACATTTTATTAGATACGTAATTCATCATGTGATGACCTCGATCTCTGCAGATAGTAGATTGCGTCCACCACCAGTCTTTTTTCACATACCAGCAATTTACCGACAAAAGGCGAAAAATACGAATTAATTACATTATTATTATTGAGCTGGCACCTCTGCTTTTCTCAGTTTTAAAATTGTTTTCCTGCAGGTCTGATTTTGCCGACCCTTTCGGGGTACCCGGGACGGACCGCCTCGTTAGCTACGCTACTGTACAAGTTACTAACCGAAGTAAATGGAAAGTACTCCAGAAGAAAGTGAGAAGTACTCCAGGAACAGAAAATTGAATTTAGTTAGATTAAAGCTAGGGAGATAATCAACAATATGAAAGAGGATATCGTTACGAAGCTATAAAGTCGTTTCCCTGAGATGCTAAACTTGGCGACAAACTTGGAGACCATTTTGTCGACTTGGCGGCAAAGTTGGCGACTTTGACAACAAAAGGGATTTTCTAGAAGGACCTCGAACTTTCAACCCATTTCTACTGGTTTCATGAACTTTCTGGAGATTATGTCACTTCCTACGTAATGAAGTCACTTCCTGTTCAAAAGTATAAAGGCAAGCTCTCAAGCCAAAAAGAGTCGGTTGGATTTTGATCAGCAAGAAAGCTGGTGAGCTAGCAAGAAACCTTTGAGCGCTGTGTTGAGATTAATTGGTAGTCTCTGTTGTGAATTTTTAATAGTGCTGTGTTAATACTTGTGCTCCGTTTCTTTGCTTAGAATATTTGTAAAATAAAGAGATTTACTTTTTTAATCCTGTTATTGGACTGCATTCACGTACACCCACAAGAAGATTTTGTAACAATATATAAAAGAATACAAGGGGAAGATAACCTTGACATGGATTAGAGCACACATGGGGAACTTTGGGAATGAACGTGCTGATCATCTGGCCAAGGAGGCAACATTCATTTCAGATGAAACAATTAGTTTTGTTCCCTCTAGAAACCAGATAAGAAATGGAGAAAATAAAATTATAATCGAACTGTGGCAAAATCGTTGGAATGAATCAAATAAGGCACGATGGACCAAAATCCTAATAGATAACGCTAACTTGGATAGATTGTATGGTGATTTCTACATGAATCAAATATTGGCGGCGCATGGAGTTTTTAGTGAGCATCAGGCTGGATTCTTCGAAAAACGTTGTTATGTGTATATGGCCAAGAAACGGGATTTGTGCTCCATGTAATTAAAAAGTGTCAAATTTGGACATCATACAGAAGTAACTGGTCTAGTGGGTGCAAATAATGAGCTTAAAAGATATGATGAAGAAGGAGGATATTTGTGCCTCATTGCAAGGACTTCTTCACGAACTTTTAATTAAAGAATTAGACTAACTGTCGTCTAGTGAAACTACTGATTCTTGTCTCTGAAAATTGTTAAACAAAAATTGTTCAATTTGGTGTTAAATGTAATACATTTTTCCTCCACTGCCTATTCCAGGGCGGGTAATCTTTAGTTAGTTAGATTAATGTCCCAAGTGATCATCTCATATTGAACGAGGTTCCATTTGTAATCTTGAACCGTAGTCAGACAGAGTTTAGTTTAGTTTAGTTATATTAACGTCCCGTTTTGAAGCAACACGAGGGCTATTTTGGGACGGACCTCGTAATTTTGAACCTCGGTCAGATGACGAGGACGACACCTGAGCTGGCACCCCCTCTCCAAACTTCCACGCCACACCAACGGGAGGACGTTTGACCACTACGTATGATTTAACGTGCAACAGGCCCCATACACGGCGGATCTTCAGTGGAATCGGGTCACGAACCTGGAACCCTCCGGCCCCAAAGCCGAGACCCTACCACTAGGCCACCGCGGCCGTAGTCAGACAGAGATAATACCTGATCCGACACCACTTCTCCAAACTTCCACTCCATATCTTTGACACCATCTGATTTAACGTGTCCCAGATTCGCCTACACAACGATTCTCTGGTGAATTGAATGTCGGACCTGCGACTGTCCGGTCTTGTCCCGACTTTGATTCTGCGACAAAACCACTGCCCTCCCTTGCGATTCCAATTAAAAGTTGAAAGTCAGTATTCTTATACTCAAGTAACTAGTGTAATCTCCCCCTTACGTCCTGTTAGTGACCTCATCGTGGCAAGGGGGTGTTCCTGGGAGGAGTGGGTGATGTACGTCGGGAGTTATTTCTCCAGGTAGGGCCACCCAAGGCGTGAAGGCCACTCCATTATTCCCAGCTAACACTAACAGGCATAGAGGCAAAGTCAGACTTCTTCCCATGTGGTACCTCGTTTGAAATTGAAGCTTCTTCTTACCCGTAGTCATGAATTGACTGCATTGGCGCCTCTGCGAGGCAGCTGTGGAGTGGGGAGGGCAAAGGACTTGTGGAGTTGTTAGAACGACATGGTGTCATGGACCTGGTCTAATCTTGGGCCAGGGGGACATGAATTAACAACAACTAGTGTAATCTACTATGTTTACACTCCCATAAGATGATTCGGGCTGTATCATCTTATTGTACCCAATAAATCCCGTCCTCCACATGCTGCTGGAGCGGCTCTCTCCCCGCTGGTCCTCTACCGGCCTTACACCCTTTTTGGGTAGGCCGGGCCAGTGTGGGTATTTTTACGCCACACCAACGGGAGGACTGGATTCATGGGGTTTTACTGTATTAATTTCTGATTTTGTAATTTTGATGTTTTCCACCGATAATTTTAAAGATTATCAATTTGGCGATGCCAGTTCTATCTCCGGGCTATATTTTCAGATTTCCACAGCATTTATAGAAAAGTATTTTTAACTATAGTCACAATATCATATCAAAAATAAATGTATTTAATATTTTCTCTGAACTGAGTGGCAACAAGCGTTTTAATAAAAGGAACAACTAAAAATCTAAATAGTATTTTTTTAGACGTAAGCGGCAACAAGCAGGCAAATAAATAAAGTAGCTAAAATTTTGCATAGTATTTTCATTCAAAATAAATGGCAAGAAGCATTTAAAAATTTTTTGTAAAAATCGCTGATTTTTGTAGTGTTTTATATCACATGAAGAAAATGAAGTAAAAGTGTTGGAAAAGAACTATTTTCCATGGGTGGATTTAATCCATAAAGAACTGCAATTTGGATGGAAGGACCACATACTAAATTTTCACCGATATAGTTCGTAGCGATTTTCTGTCGTTTTACCCTCACATTAACAGACAGACACACAGACGAATTTCTAAAAATTGTTTTTGAGAACGCAGGTAGCTCTAAAGCGTTAAAATTCATAAAAATTTCAAAACTGAATTCTTTACGACTACAATACTTTCTCTATGTATTAACTTCATGCGCTAGAAAGAGAGAAAGAATTGTAAACCGAATTCTGAAGAATTCTCAAAACAGTTCCTTTGCAAACAAGACATCATAATCAAATAATCGGTATTACAATAATTGGTTATTTATTACTTTAATTCTGCGTTGCAAGGTTAATGATATGAGATAAAATTAGTATAGAATAACATTATAATGAGGCAATACAAGCCAGTTAAATCATATTCTGAATAACATTAAAAATTTATTTATTATCTATACAAAATGTGTAAGGTCACAAAAATATTTGAAATTCTTTTTCCTTGTATTCTGTGGCAGAAGATAACGCATAGTATGCAATCCTTTGTTTTAATTTCAGTCAAGCGGTCGCAGAAAATGATACCGATTAAAATCAACAATAATAGGTCGCGCATCAATGGATTTAAAAATAATTGCTCAGCGTGGGAAAGTGGCTTTCAGCAATAAGGCACAAACTTAGAATACTTTTAGACACGTGATTTCAAAAGTAAATAACAAAGTCATGATCTAAGTTTCCGAAACCAGTTTTGTAGGATTACCGATTCTATTGAAAATCTTGTTGGGGGTAGGGATGAGAAAAACCTACCGGTTTTAACCGAAAACCTTTTTTTTTCGGTTATTTTTTTGTTCCGGTTATTTTTTGAAATCCAATAACCGGGTAGAAAAACCGGAAAGGAAGATAGACTCGATTTTAGGTTCCATTAGACTAGAATTTACCAACTTTTGAAGCTTTGAATTTCAACATCTTAGGCCGATCAACGACAATCGCTTTCTCGCGGCGTCAGTTGGTTGGCGGATTACTGAAAGAGTCTTTATGAAGAGATAAATATTGGCCAATGGATTGATTTTCTGTACAAACAATATTAATAAAAAATTTTGTCTACAAACGACGTTTTTTTTTCAATTCCTACTATTAGTTCACACTCTCCCTATATATATGTATATTTATATATATCTTGTTCAGATTTTGCAATCGATTTTAAACTAACTTCCCGATGAGCTGGAGACTTGAAACTGAACATAGATCAGAACTAGATGGCAATGCAATATTAATTCGCTTTCTTGTCTGTCTGTTTGTCTGTCATTTCATATTTTGCATGACGCATGCGCAATACGTTTCTCATTATATCTCGAAAACTATTAACATCACAGACTTGGTTCTTAGTATATGGATGGCCCATGGAATCATCGAAGCACCCCCATATTTTAGCCATATCTTTGCGCATGCGCAGTACGTTTTTATTATATCTCGAAAACCACCACTCAAGTTCAAATGCATTTAATAATTTCATACATAGTAGGAATTGACTTTAAAAATTTTTTTTATATTACTTGTTAAAATAATCATTTTTTCCTCAATTCTTTATTTCCTATTTTGGAAGTAAGTGTATTTGAAAAAACTGAGCACATTTGGTTATGGGAGACTTTGAAAAAGAAGCAACTTTCATGCCTTTTTTTCATCAAATACATTAAACTTACTTCAATTTTACTATTTTTGAAATCTATATATATAAAATTCAATGTATATTTGTTTGTTTGTGAGCTTGAACCTTATACAATTCCAGACCTCTTGACGGATTAGAACGAAATTCTACACACATGTTCCTTAGCACCTAGAAGGATTAACTACACTATTAAAAAGTTGCTAGCTCCACCTAAAGGGGGTGAATGGGGGTTAAAAGGTTTAACGTTTTTCTGCCATAACTTTGAGACATATCATCGCACAGAAACTATTTGTACACCCTCTTAAAATTAAAAAAATTAGCTTTTCATTGACACCTGTTCCATTTTCTGTATGATTTTTTCTCATTTATAATCAATTTTAAAAATGAATTTAAATACAATTTGTAACAATGCTTTCGTATGTTGTAATCTTAAACCTAATTGTAAATTGTTTCCTTTATGCATTTTCACTTTCTCACGCAGAATTTCGCAGCTTTTAATATGTGCGCACGGTAAATTATTTCTAAACACTGCTTTTTAAAATCGCTGCAACATTTCCTATAGTTTGCTTAATCTTGTTTCAGACTTTAGCACTTTTAAATTTTTAATGCTTATATGTCTTTAAAATGACTGGTTTTAAAAAAATTATCTCATTGAATAAGATTATAGCTTATCAGTTTTATCAGTTTTTATTGCATTGTCTATTTTCTCTAAACACTGCTTTTTAAAATCATTGCAACATTTTCTATAGTTTGCTTAATTTTGCCTCAGACTTTAGCACTTTAAAATTTTTAATGCTTATATGTCTTTTAAATGACTGGTTTAAAAAAATTTATCTAATTGAATAAGATTATAGCGTATCAGTTTTATCAGTTTGATTTATCAGTTTTTATTGCATTGTCTATTTTCTCGCACCACCTTCAAAATATACTTCTTAAAACCTATCAACGGACGAAAAAGGTTCATTGCATTTTTTAACAGGTTTATGACCTCTTTTTTACCCTTTAATATCTATATTTCAGGCATTATTTTTCCCTATTAACAATTACTGTCATATCATTAGAGCTCAAAATCCAAATATTATGTTGTGAATCTATAGCTAAAACATGCAATGTCACTTTAGAAAGAAATTTGGTACATATGTTTCTTCGCACCTGGGAGGATTAACTACGCTGTTAAAAAGTTTCTAGCGGGAGTAAAAAGGGTAATTTTTATCATTTTTCCGCAGTAACTTCAAAACATATCATCACACAAAAATTATATTTGAATTATCTTAAAAGTAAATAAGATTGATTCACAGCGACACCCGTTACACTTCCGTACCACTATTTCTTTGATTTTTAATCACTTCTCAAAATTATTTTAAAAACAATTTATAACGTTTTGTTTGTCGTCCTTTTAAAACTATTTCACTTTTTAATCTTTCACGTGCTTCTGTTAATGTTAAAATTAATTTGCTTTCTTTTGACAATTCCACTTTCATTTCCTTTTAACTTTACATTTTCTAACTGCAAATTTTTGGTCTCTTTTTACCTTCGTAGTATTTAGAATTCATGAATATTTTTCCTGTTACCCACTACAGTCATATAATTTGGATATCAAGGCTTCTAATATAGTAAGGTGTGAATGCGGATCACAAAATTTGAACCAAACACACATTTTATGTATTTTCTCAAAAATATAAACTCAACCGAAAATATTTTCCAAAATTATCCACGTTAGCAATCCATCGCTAACACGTTGCATCTTTTGCAGTGAATATTTATTTGAGCGTTGCTGAATTTTGTAATTGTTGGTTTTTAGTAGCAGTTGATATCAAGATGTTTATCAATTAGTGGGAAAACGTTGTAATTGCGTGTATTAGCCATGCTTACAAGTCAACACATGATGCTTTTGAACAGAGATTTGTAGCATATTGCAAACTACGATGTGAATATTTCACAAGATATGGTGGTACCAAGAAAACCTTGACTAACAATAGATCAGCCAACAGCGCATGAAGTAATGGGCAATTTCATTTTTGAAGAGAACGGTGAACCTCAGTCTCGTGTGGAGCTGAAACAACATTTTTTAATTAATTTGATTCTAACTGAAATTCAATCTAAATGCCATATAGCACTTGCCGTTGCTCCATCAAGAATAGCTATCAGACATTTGGATGGTGACCGCACAGCACTTTCTCCGTTACAGTTACCTCTGGTTTTGCTCAAACTGAGAATCCTATATGCAATACAAGCAAAAGGTTTGATGAAGCGATTGTCCAACAAATTGCAAACTTATTATTTGGGATGAGTGTACGATGTCAAACAAATCTGCCGTTATCAAGTTTATTTCTCCCATGGCATGTTCGGGAATGAGAACTCAAAGCAATCTTTACATATATGCTCCAAACAGGGACACCAAAAATGTCGTTTATTCGAAACTGTTAAAGTAGTAATTAATTAGGTATTATTAGTTAAAACTGAGGGTACTAAAAGCTCTTAAGGATTTGTATATTAAAACTCGAAAACTATGCGAGATAAAAGGATATGAGTTTTACTTTTTCTTTCATATGTACGGAACAGATAAACGCGAGTACAACAGCTAGTACTTTGTAAAATACCAAATTTAAGCAACTATACTGCCAAGTTCTGAAAGTTCCGAAACTTTTTAAATGTTTTCCAAATGTGAATGGATTATGCCATTTCCCGCAGAAAAAGCAAAGAGTATCATGTGACCTACTAATCAGAACAGGTTTCATCCAATTCAAATACTTATAACGCATGTGTGTAGCTAGTAATAACAGGCATTCAAAGCTTCCCTTCACGAGGAAGGTGAAGCCTTGGGCGATGCATCAGGATAGGGCGCCGGTACACAGGTCCCTCCTGGTGCCAAATTATCAGTCAAAACATCTTTGTTAAAGTTCTTCCACCACCAGCTTATTCCCTTGATCTAGCCCCATGTGACTTTTTCCTTGGATGAAAAATTTCCTTAAGGAGCAATGATTCTCAAGTTAATAATAAATGTAACGACGAAGGAACTGGAAGAAGCGGCCAAAGGAGGCTTGTAATCTATCTTTACATTTTTGTCTGACGATGGAAAAAATACACAGTTGCACAGAGTACGTACTTCAAAGGAAACACCAAATAAACAGATTCTACCTGTATTCGTTCTTCCGTAATAAAATAAGTTATGAAGTTTTTAGAATGAAGTAGTACATAAAAGGGAAGGGGGGGGGGCCCCTCATTCTCTCGAGTGTTCGCTTGTCAGGCATTCCTTTGCTCCGCTAACTTGAGGAAGTAACAGTTTTTTATTTGCTGTCCACACACTACTATAGATGCTACTGACTCTCTACCCCAAATAAAACCATGATGACAAATGAAATAATAAGAATTTTATCAAAACTGAATACAAAATTTTTAATTGCACCACCCAGAACTCATTCCTGTATTTTGTACTTGTAAAATATGATTCTTAAATTAAAGAAACTTATTTCTCCTTCGCAGGGACGACCGATTTTTGAACTTTTAAAATATGATTCTTAAATTAAATAAACTTCTTTCGACATCACATGGAAGAAAAATATTGATTCTCTACTGATTTATTAAGATTCTAATGATTTGTCTCAAGCCGCTCTTTCCTATTATGAGCAATAAAGAATGTAGAAATATATTACTTCCTTGTGTTATGTTATGTGTATAGTAAGTAAACTAATCATCATAAGACACAAAAATCTATATTAAATATTATATAGATATATATTAAATATAACATATTTAGAAACCAAAATTCGATGTGCGATAAAGACATATTTCATCTTAATAATGAATTTTCCCAGAACATATTTCTAAAATTAAAAATTTTCAAAAAAATTTACGTTTTTAATTCACAAATAAACATTTATCTAATTAAAATGTTTGTGTCTGGTGAAACTGAAACTACCCAATTAATGACATTGATTTTAATTTTTATTTTCGGAGAACTTAAGGTCATCATAGATTTTTAATTCCTCTAAGCATCCTTGCTGGTTTGTTTTTGTTCGCTTGTTTGTATTTTATAGTGCTTTTAAAGCTTTTTTTCTTTTATTTTAGGTATAACTTTCACAGTTACTACTAACAATACTATTTATAGTGATTTTAAAGCTTTTTTTCTTTTATTTTAGGTATAACTTTCACAGTTAATAATAACAAT
>BGPR01053700.1:0-10353 GCA_013235015.1 Araneus ventricosus | reverse complement strand
AGTTACTGCATTACTCTACTTTTCCTTGAGAGTTGAATGATCAACGAAATCGCAAAAAATAAACAAAAAAGCGTAAAAGGAAGACGGAAACAACTAAGAGAGGACACAGGTCAGAGCTGCAAGTAGATGTGCTCCCCTCCCCAAGGATCAAAATTCCCGCACTGAGCAGCACTGAGTGATGTGAACTGGGAGAAGAAAGCAACAATCCTCCATCTGAATTTAGAGTCACCCAAGCTGCGCATATTACAGTCCACGTTTGACATGCGACTTCCACCTTCTGGTTCCTCATTATCTGGTTTCTTTTTTTTTTTTCCGGTTTCTCCTTAGGGCTGTTTAGTAGGTTTCTCTGTTCCGTTTCATTGCCCTGGACTGAAACGGTCTGAGTATTGAATATTTGTTTCCTCTTTGTTAGAAATAACTCTTCGAATAAAATTTTGCAGATAATTTTTTCTAAAATATTATTCAGTTACAAATTTTATGAGGAGGGATCAATCATTATTATTAGAGGTATCTAAGAAACGCTAACGTTGCAGACCTTCAAAAAAATCGTATTTTCATTAACTTCGTTGGATCGCAAAAAAAGGAATAAAAAAATGCAGGTCGTATTAGGACCGAATTGCATATTGTTTACAACCCAATACCAGCGAAAACTCTTGTAGCATTGTTTATTTCTTGAACTGATCGCACGCACACTGCAATGTTTATCTAATGAAACGATTTGGTAATCTGCAAATTTTAAAAAAATTGTTCTTCTAGCTGTTATAAAGAAATGACAATAACATTTTAAATATGCGAAAGATTTTATTTATATATTCTCTTTCACTCTTGCAGACCCGACCAAGACGAATATCCCAGCAGGTGTAAGTATCATGCAAATATTTCATAATAAATGCCTTTTATTATTAATTACTTATTATTTAAATGTGGAATATATCATCTTCTATAAATAAAGCAATACACTTTTAATGAGTTTAACTGAAAAGCAACCAATCAATCCCAACTAGTTAATTAGGAAAATCCTTTAAGTACAAAGAAAATTAAATAGATGTAATATTATTATTTCTGGAGTTCAGAGAGGAAATGAAAATTAAAAAATAAAAAGAAGTGTAATCTCTGATTTTAATGAGAGATAAAAAATTCTTAACCCCCAGGCCGGTTTCATTCGACACAGCTCGGGCATGCTCATCATTCCGATCCGTCCATCCCGAGTATAGCTTGGAAATATAAAATTTTACACTGTGTAGCGAGCCTTTCACGAATTCATTCTTTATATGATTGTTTCCGATGAATTTTAATGACATTTCTAGCCACTCAGATGATAGCACGATGCTAATTCTGCAGGTTGAAAAGTGAACTGTTCCAATATCTGTTTGTTTAGTTTTTTTTGTACGAATTCGAGATAGTAGTTGTTGAATTTTTTATCCGATTTTATTATCATGGCTTATTTGTGAGCAGAATCAAGGATTCTGATTTCCAGAGAATCTTATTTAGATGATATTGAAGTTGAATATCGCTAGATATTTCAGAATCAGATTCTTCTAATGTGAATTTTCTTGAAAACCAATAATGAATCGGCGCAAAATTGAAATTTTTTGACCCATAAACTCAGGATAAATTGAGCCTGAAGGTTAAAAATGAAAGTAACTTTAAAATACACAGAACAGGATAGAGAAACTTTTTGCACTGGAAATGATTCACCAAATTTCGGCAGTTGGGCGAGTCGCAAGACCAGAATCTTAAAAGGTTACTGTCTTTCATATTCTGTTATTACTATATTACAGAAAATTATTATATTTCAATGCAGCTTGTAAGTAGTAGACCGCATAAGAAACTCAAGAAAGCCGCATGCGGCTCCTTTAAGTAAGGCTGTAGATTCCCCATCCCTAGGTTACCATACGCCCGGATTTCCGTCCGGACAGTCCGGATTTCCGGTTCACGTCCTGTCTCCTTCCAAAATGTCCGGATTTTATACCACAGTAAATGAGGCGAGAGAGGAATTTGCATTGTAATTGCGAAAATCTGATATATTCGAAAATTGACGTCATTCCGCCAGTGAAAGAGGCACCATTGTTTACGCTGTTAACATCCATTGTTGATGAGAAAGTGGATGGTTTTCACCGTATCCAGGCCGCAGTTGAAACTGAACTTAAAAAAAGTTTTCGCAGTTTTGTTTAAATCCTGTTTTCATTAATTTAATTTTGAATTACCCAACATTATATATAAACTATATCTTCTTTGCATCTCTGACCACTTAAATTTTCCACCTTAACTTTGTGGCTAGTGTTATGAAAAAGGGTCGTTGGGACGCAGCTTTGAATTTGTACAGTACGTTGAACTGTCCCTAGGGTGTGTCCAGATTTCAACCAAACAAATTATGCTAACCCCATCCATCCCGCCATAAAACATCACGTCCTGTTGGTTATCGGAAGCATAAATTTGTATCTAGTTCCCGATGTTTTCAGATCGTTCTGCTGAGAATTTAGCACACGAATGTCGTAACAAATTCCCCAGGAGTGAACTGTTGGTGCAGGTAGAAAAGAATCACAACAAAAGTAATGCACAGTTACAGCTTCTGACGAATCATTTGTAATAAAACTTCATATCTAAGCATAATTAGTAGAAACTGAATAACAGACGAAGCGAAATAACTTGGATTTAAAAGCCGAAATAGTTCCTGGTAGAATTTCAACCTTTTCTTGACAGAGATGGTTATTATATTCGTAGAACGCAATTTAAAGTTTTATTTGGTATAATATCAGTACACAGAAAATGTTACACTGAAAATCACCATTACGCAGAATAATTATTACATACTCCTTTTTTTATTACATAAATGTAAAAGATTATACTGTTTCAATAAATAAATATAAAATATCTGAAATATCGAGGATATATGAAAATTGTCTGAGGGCTACATAATTTGATGCCTATAGAAACTAGGTGGAATGCCGGAATGATTGTTTCATGCATCTAAAAAAAACTACAAAGATATTTGAAGGCACTTAAAGTTTTGTGAAGAAGCTGTGGCAATTTTGCTAGAGTATAGGCAGTCATGTAAAAATTGGGCCCTTTATTCATCATTTTGAATTACATAGATGGCAACCTCATTATATTAAAATAAAATGGTGAACTGACAGAAAATGGAGTTCAGCTCCCTCTGTCAAGATTTTAACATGTTTGTTTTTGCAGTGGGAGGTTGATCTCAGACCCAGATGGAGAAGACCTTGGAAAGGGATGGTGAAGGCCTTCGAAAAGGCACTTAAAGAAGGAAAGAAAATGGACAGCGAAGATTCCTTCCAGGAAGGTAAGAGACATGTTTTGGGCATTTTTAGAATTTAAAAGAAACACTACTACAAGTAGACATTTCATGGACGTAGAGCTATCATTCAAAACGAATGCAATTACCTTTTCGGCAGAAGAACAAAATTTAAGCATTGGATTTGGGGAATAGATAAATGCGAGAAAGTCAAGGAGGCCCTTGAAAGGATTGGAAAGGATTTTGAAGACAACAGTGTTAGCTTGAAATTTGGAACGAAGAAAATTGAGAAAAAAGAATCGATTTGATTCTTTACAAGATGTTTCTGTCAACATAGCAGTAAGCTGCGTCTCATTCATAGGGCTGTAGATCTGCAGTATCCCCTGAAATTATTTTAAAGCTTTTATTTGGTTCTATTCTTTTATTTACTTTTCCCCTTGAGAGTTGAATGATCAACGAAAATCGCAAAATATAAAAAAAAGCGTAAAAGGAAGCACTGAAAACAAATTAAGAGAGACACGGTCAAGCTGCAAGTAGATGTGCCCCTCCCCAAGGATCAAAATTCCCACCAGCAGACACCTGATGATGTGAACTGGGAGAAGAAAGCAAACAATCCTCCATCTGAATTTAGAGTCACCAAGTGCGCATATTATACAGTCCACGTTTGACATGCGACTTCCAATCCTTCGGTTCCTCATCCGGTTCGGTTTCTCTTCAGGGCTGTTTAGTAGGTTTCTTGTTCGTTTCATGTTGCCCTCGACCGAAACGGTTCTGGAGTATTGGAATATTGTTTCCTCTGTTAGAAATAACTCACTCGAAAAATTTTGCAGACAATTTTTCTAAAATATTATTCAGGTCAAATTTTATGAGGAGGGACTCATCCATTATTATTAGAGTATCTAAGAAAAGCTGCTAACGTTGAGACCTTCAAAAATCGTATTTTCACTGAGCTGCTAGGATCGCAAAAGGAATATAAAAAATGTCAGGTCGTATTAGACCGAATTCGTATTGTTTACAACCCAATACCAGCGAAAACTCTTGCTAGCATTGCTTATTTCTGAACTGACGCACGGCCACTGCAATGTGGTTTATTCTAATGAACGATTTAAAATCTGCAAATCTTTCCTTAAAAAATTGTTCTTCTCTTAGTCTGTATAAAGAAATGAAATACAACATTTCTTTTAAATATGCGAAAGATTTTTATTTATATATTCTTCACTCTTGCAGACCCGACCAAGCACGAATATCCCATGCAGGTGTAAGTACTATGCAAATATTCTCAATAAATGCCTTTTATTATTAATTACTTATTATTTAAATGTGGAATATATCATCTCTATAAATAAAGTACACACTTTTAATGAGTTTAATCGGAAAAGAACCAATCAACTCAACTAGTTAATTAGGAAAAATCTAAGTACAAAGAAAATTAAATAGATGTAATATTATTATTTCTGGAGTTCAGAGAGAAATGAAAATAAAAAATAAAAGAAGTGTACATTCTGGATTTAATGAGATAAAAATTCTTAACCCTCAGTCGGTTTTGCTGAGTACACAGCCTGGCATGCTCATCATTCCGATCTGGCTATCCCAGTATAGCTTGGGAATATAAAATTTACACCTGTGTAGCGATTGCTTTCAATGAATTATTATTTATAAGATTGTTTGATGAATTTTGTCGACATTTCTAGCTCACTCAGATGGATAAGCACGATGCTCAATTGTCAGGTTGAAAGTGAAACGTCCAATCATCTGTTTGTTTAGTTTTTTTTGTCACGAATTGAGATAGTAGTATGTTGGAATTTTTATCCGATTTTTATTATCATGGCTTGTGAGCAGAATCATGATTTGATTTGTGAGAATCTTATTTAGATGATATGAAGTTGAATATCGCTAGATATTTCAGAATCCAGATTCTTCAATGTGAATTTTCTTGAAACCAATGAATCAAGTCAAAATTGAAATTTTTTTTTGACCCATAAACTCAGGATAAATTGAGCTCGGAAGGGGTTAAAATGAAAAGTAACTTTTAAAAAATACACAGAACAGGGATAGAGAAACTTTTTTGCACTGAAATGATTCACCAAATTTCGAGCAGTTCAAGAAAAGGCCGCAAGACCAGAATCTTAAAGGTTATTCTGTTATTATTATTACTATATTACAGAAAATTATTATATATTTCAATGCACTTGTAAGTAGTAGACCGCATAAGAAACTCCCAAGAAAGCCGCATGCGGCCTTAGGTTGTAGATCTGACCTAGGGCTTACCATACGCCCGGATTTCGTCCGGACAGTCCGATTTCCCGCTGTTCACGTTCCTGTCTCCTTCAAAATGTCCGGATTTATACTGAGTAAAATGAGTAGGAGAGAGGAATTTGGTTGTAATTGCGAAAAAATCTGATATACTCATGAAAATTGATCGTCATTCCGCCAGTGAAAGAAAAATTCATTGTTTACGCTGTTAACATCCATTGTTGATAGTAGAAAGTGGATGACCACCGTATCCAGTCCGCAGTTGAAACTGGAACTTTAAAAGTTTTCCGTTTTGTTTAAATTCTGTTTTTCATTAATTATTTGAATTACCCAACATTATATATAACACTCATATCTTCTTTGCATTCCTGACTTCACTTTAAATTTTCCACGTCCTTAACTTTGTGCTAGTGTTATGAAAGGTCGTTGGGACGCGCTGCTTTTGGAATTTCGTACAGCACGCTGAACTGTCCTAGGGTGTGTCCAGACTTCAACCAAACAAATTATGCGCTAACCCTATCCATCCTGCCATAAAAAAACATCAATGCCCTGTTGTTTCGGAAGCATAAATCCTTGTATCAGTTCCCGATGTTTCAGATCGTTCTTAAGCGAGAATTTAGCACACGAATGTCGTAACAAATTCCCAGGAGTGAACTGGTATGGGGTAGAAAGAATCACAACAAAAAAGTAATGCACAGTTACAGCTCTGACGAATCATTTGTGAATAAAAACTCACACTTGCTTACATAATTAGAAACTGGAATAGATCTGAAGGAAATAACCTTGATTTTAAGCCGAAATAGTTCCTGTAGAATTTCAATCTTTCTCTGATTGCAGAGATGGTTATATCTCGTAGAATGCAATTTAAAGTTTTAGATTTGCATTAAATCAGTACAGAAAATGTTTACACTTGAAAAAAATCACCATAGCAGAACAATTTATTTACATACCCTTAATACATAAAATGTAAAAGATTATACTGTTTCTTAATAAATAAATATAAATATCTGAAATATCGAGGATATATGTGAAAATTGTTCAGTGTGCTACATAATTTGGATGCCTATAGAAACTAGGGTGGAATGCTTGAATGATTACTAAGTGCATCTAAAACTACAAAGATATTTGAAGGCACTTTAAAGTTTCGTGAAGGAAGCGCTGTGGCAATTTTTGCTAGAGTATAGGCATCATGTGTAACTGGGCCTTTTATTCATCATTTTGAATTACATAGATGGCAACCTCATTATATTAAAAATAAAATGGTGAACTGACAGGAAAATGGAGTTCAGTCTTCTGTCGATTTAACATGTTTGTTTGCAGTGGAGGTTGGATCTCAGACCAGATGAGGAAGACCTTGGAAAGGATGGTGGAAGGCTTCGAAAAGGCACTTGAAGAAGGAAAGAAAATCAGCGAAGATTCCTTCAGGAAGGTAAGAGACATGTTTTGGGCATTCTTTAGAATTTAAAAGAAACCACTACAAGTAGACAATTTTCATGACGTAGAGCTATCATTCAAACGAATGTACCTCTTTCAGGCAGAAGAAATGTACCATAAGCTATTGGATTGGGGAATAGATGTCGGCGAGAAAGTCAAGGAGGCCCTTGAAAGGATTGGAAAGGATTTTGAAGACAACAGGTTAGTTGAAATTTGGAACGGAAGGAAAATTGAGAAAAAAGAATGATTTGATTTTGTACAAGATGTTTCCGTCAACATAGCAGTGGCGGCTCATTCATAAGGGCTGTAGATCTACAGTACCCCCCCCCCTGAAATTATTTTAAAAGCTTGTATTTTGGTTTCTATTCTTATTGGCTTACTTTTCCCCCTTGAGAGTTGAATGATCAACGAAAATGACAAAAATAAACAAAAAGCGTAAAAGGAAGACGGAAACAACTAAGAGAGACACAGGTCAGAGCTGCAAGTAGATGTGCTCCCCTCCCCCAAGGATCAAAATTCCCGCACTGAGCAGCACTGAGTGATGAACTGGTAGAAGAAAGCAAACAATCCTCCATCTGAATTTAGAGTCACCCAAGCTGCGCATATTACAGTCCACGTTTGACATGCGACTTCCACCTTCGGTTCCTCATTCGGCTTCTTTCCGGTTTCTCTCAGGGGCTGTTTAGTAGGTTTCTGTTCCGTTTCATGTTGCCTCGAAAGAAACGGTCTGGAGTATTGAATATTTGTTTCACAATGTTAGAAATAACTCTTCGAACACAATTTTGCAGATAATTTTTCTGAAATATTATTCAGTTACAAATTTTTATAAGGAGGGATCAATCATTATTATTAGAGGCATCTAAGAAACGCTAACGTTACAGACCTTAAAAAAATCGTATTTTCACAGCTTTCGCTGATCGCAAAATGGAATATAAAAAATGCAGGTCGTATTAGACCGAATTCGCATATAGTTTACAACCCAATACCAGCGAAAACTCTTGTAGCATTGCTTATTTCTGAACTGACGCACGGCCACTGCAATGTTTATCTAATGAAACGATTTAAAAATCTGCAAATTTTTTTAAAAAATTGTTCTTCTCTAGCTGTTATAAAGAAATGACAATAACATTTTAAATATGCGAAAGATTTTATTTATATATTCTTCACTCTTTGCAGACCCGACCAAGACGAATATCCTATGCAGGTGTAAGTACTATGCAAATATTTCAATAAATGCCTTTTATTATTAATTACTTATTATTTAAATGTGGAATATATCATCTTCTATAAATAAAGTACACACTTTTTAATGAGTTTAACCGAAAAGCAACTAATCAACTCAACTAGTTAATTAGAAAATCTAAGTACAAAGAAAATTAAATAGATGTAATATTATTATTTCTGGAGTTCAGAGAGGAAATGAAAATTAAAAAAATAAAAGAAGTGTAATTCTGATTTAATGAGAGATAAAAATTCTTAACCCCTTACCGGCTTTGCCCGAGCACAGCTCGGGCATGCTCATCATTCCGATCTGGCTCATCCCGAGTATAGCTTGGGAAATATAAAATTTTACACTGTGTAGCGAGCCTTTCACGAATTATTCTTTATATGATTGCTTCGATGAATTTTGTCGACATTTCTAGCCACTAGATGATAGCACGATGCTAATTGCAGGTTGAAAGTGAACTGTTCCAATATCTGTTTGTTTAGTTTTTTTTGTACGAATTCGAGATAGTAGTTGTTGAATTTTTTATCCGATTTTTATTATCATGGCTTGTGAGCAGAATCATGATTCTGATTTGTGAGAATCTTATTTAGATGATATTGAAGTTGAATATCGCTTAGATATTTCAGAATCAGATTCTTCTTAATGTGAATTTTCTTTTGAAACCAATAATGATTCGGGCGCAAAATTGAAATTTTTTGACCCATAAACTCAGGATAAATTGAGCCTGGAAGGGGTTAAAAATGAAAGTAACTTTAAAAATACACAGAACAGGGATAGAGAAACTTTTTGCACTGAAATGATTCACCAAATTTCGGCAGTTGGGCGAAAGGCCGCAAGACCAGAATCTTAAAGGTTACTATTCTGTTATTATTACTATATTACAGAAAATTATTATATTTCAATGCAGCTTGTAAGTAGTAGACCGTATAAGAAACTCAAGAAAGCCGCATGCGGCCTTAAGGCTGTAGATTCCCCATCCCTAGGGTTACCATACGCCCGGATTTCGTCCGGACAGTCCGGATTTCCGGTTCACGTCCTGTCTCCTTCAAAATGTCAGGATTTATACCAGTAAATGAGGCGAGAGAGGAATTTGGTTGTAATTGCGAAAATCTGATATATTCGAAAAATTGACGTCATTCCGCCAGTGAAAGAAAATTCATTGTTTACGCTGTTAACATCCATTGTTGATGAGAAAGTGGATGAGCCACCGAATCCAGGCCAGAGTTGAAACTGAACTTTAGAAGTTTTCGCAGTTTTGTTTACATTCTGTTTTTCATTAATTTAATTGTGAATTACCCAACATTATATAAAACTATATCTTCTTTGCATTCTGACCACTTAAATTTTTACACATCCTTTAACTCTGTACTAGTGTTATGAAACGGGTCCTTGGGAAGCAGCTTTTGGAATTTCGTACAGTACGTTGAACTTTCCCCTCGGTGTGTCCAGATTTTAACCAAACAAAGTATGCTAACCCTATCCATCCTGCCATAAAACATCTATGCCCTGGTGTTATCGGAAGCATAAAATTTGTATCAGTTCCCGATGTTTTCGCATCGTTCTTAAGCGAGAATTTATCATGCGAATGTCGTAACAAATTCCCAGGAGTTAACTGTTGGTGCAGGTAGAAATAATCACAACAAAAAGTAATGCACAGTTACAGCTTCTGACGAATCATTTGTAATAAAACTTCATATATTACATAAATAGAAACTGGAAAAGACGAAGCGAAATAACTTGATTTAAAAGCCGAAATAGTTCCTGGTAGAATTTCAATCTTTTTTCTTGACAGAGATGGTTATATTCGTAGAATGCAATTTAAAGTTTTATTTGCATAATATCGGTACAGAAAATGTTACACTGAAAATCACCACACGCAAAATAATTATTACATAATTTTTTTACATAAATGTAAAAGATTATACTGTTTCTTAATTAATAAATATAAATATCTGAAATATCGAGGATATATGTGAAAATTGTTCAGTGTGCTACATAATTTGATGCCTATAGAAACTAGGTGGGAATGCCGGAATGATCGTTTCGCACATCTAAAAAAACTACAAAGATATTTGAGGGCACTTTAAAGTTTTGTGAAGGAAGCGCTGTGGCAATTTTTGCTAGAGTATAGGCATCATGTGTAACTGGGCCTTTTATTCATCATTTTGAATTACATAGATGG
>BGPR01053699.1:0-10353 GCA_013235015.1 Araneus ventricosus | reverse complement strand
GAGAAAGTAAAAAGGCAATTTTTGAATAGATAAAATCGATAGCGCAGCCATTTATTGGTAAGAATAAGAATTATTTGCAAAGAGGAAAATGCGAAGAATTGAGTCATGTCCATTTGGTATCAGAGGCAGGTTTACTGTATTACCGCCGCGAGAGAAACCCTAGACACCAGACACGCATGTGGCGGGCGCCATGGAAACGGAATATTCCACTGCATTTTGGGGGTGAAGGAAAGGGCATTGTTTATTTGGCGCAGATAGAGCCGACGGAAGTCTCGTTTCGCTTTGTACTACGGTCGAAAACGAATTCTCGCCTTGAGAAGTGTGCGCAGTTCGCCAAATGTTGCGGTTGATTTTATACCCGTTTACTTCCTTCCTTCGACTCGTCTACTTACGGCAACCCTGTCCAGAGTTTTTCTCCTGGCGGTAGGACCAGGAATGGCGCTAGAGTTTGCCCAACGGGGGATGGCCGATTTGCCCCACAGGAGGGCACGATCTCCCCGACGGGGGGGACGAGTGTAATGAAATTGGTCTCAAATTTTCGCCAGATCATTATTTATAAACTACAGTTGAATACCCGTACAAAAATTTTCCCCGACGGGGGGGGCACAGCATTCCCGACAGGGGGGCCTTGGCCCCCGGTCCCCCCTCTGGCGCCACCCGTGGGTAGGACAGTAGATGCCGAACAAAAAAAATAATGAAAATGATGATTCGAAATGGCATCACTGGGACTGAAAAGGTTACAGTAAAATATATTGCGGGGTATAACAATGATACCATACCCCTGGTGCCATTTACGCTTGGTAAGTCACTGATGACGTTTGGATAAAACAAACATATGATTTTCCGGATGCCTTCACCACGCCGCTGGTCACGGTCACAAAATTTTAGTGACTTACGGGTCTATTCTGGTACCCCCGGTTCGGTGGGGGGGCGTCACTTTTTCCGCTGGTTAAGAACGGAAAAAGTGACGTCCCCCACCCCAACCGGGGGTACCAGAATAGACTCGTATGTCACTTTTTAAAGTCGAATACGATGAGGAGGCGAAAAAATATCACGCCCCAGGTGCCTTTAACACAAGCTAAGTCAGCGACGACGGTCATGATATGATGAAAAAATTATATTGTGACCCGAAACATTTAAAACGTTCATAACATTTTTTAAAGTCAAATAAGATAAAGGATGAAAAAATAATAACATATCCAGGTGCCATTTACGCTTGTTAAGTCACTGATGACATTTGGGATAAAACAAACGCATTATTTTTCCGGATGCCTTCACCATACCCATGGTCACGGTCACAAAATTTTGGTAGGTTTATACAAAAAAATATCACGCCCCAGGTGCCTTTCACACAAGCTAAGCCAAGTGAGATGGTCGATGATATAGGAAAAAGCAATATGACCCAAGCATTTCGTTCATGCATTTTTAGGTCAAATCACAGATAGGATGAAAAAATAAAAACATACCCAGTTGCCATTTACACTTGTTAAGTCACAGGTTTGGGATAAAATAGCATTATTTAACAGGATGCCTTCGCCAACACGGGCTAGCCATTTGTACGGTGAGTTTATGTCACTTATTAAGGGTCGGAATACTGTGAGGCGAAAATATCACGCCCGGTGCCTTTCCAGCTGGCAGTGACGACGGTCATGATATGATGAGAAAATTATATAACCGATATGCACGTTCTAAACATTATTTTAAAATCAAATGATAAAGATGAAAAATAATAGCATCCCAGATTGCCATTTACGCTTGTTAAGTCACTGGTGCGTTTGAAGTACTAACTATTATTTTATGGATGCCTCCACCCTGGGCATTTATGTTGAGCTGGGGTTTATATCGCATTCAGAATCAGAGCTATAGAGGCAGAAATGTATCACGCATGGTGCCTCTCACACAAAACTAAGTCAGGACGACGGATCATGATATGATGGAAAAATTATATTATGATAGACCCGAAATACATTATAACCTGTTTTTGTATACTTTTTTAAGTCAAAATAAAGGATGAAAAAGTAACATACCAGGTGATTTAGCCTATGTAGTCACTGATGACGTTTGGGATAAAACAATATTATTTTCGGATGTAGCCTACCATATAGTCGGTTACAAATTTTCCGTGATTTATGTAGCAATGAATCGAATACAGTGAAATTTGAAAATATCACGCTTGCCTTTCGCACAAAGCTAAATTAGTGGCGACGGTCGATGCCAGTGAAAAAAGATATGTTCGCAATTGCGAGCATTTCTAATACATTTCTATGGCATTTTTAAAGTCAAATAAAGGTAAAGACAGAAAAATATTAAGCATACCCAGAATATCATTTTTTACGCCTGTTGTCACTGACGTTGGGATAAACAAACATATTATTTTCCGGATCTTCTACGCCAGCAAGTGCAGTTACCAGATTGTGAGTTTATGTCCGCTTATTAGGGTCGAGATACGATGAGGAGGCGAAAAAATGCTCTTTGGAACCTTTTTACCTAGAAGCTAAGTCAAGTGACGACGGTCATGACCTTGACCGGAAAAAATTATAGTACCATTGAAAACCCAATCTAATACGTTCTGTATTTTTCAATCAACGTCGGATGGACAAAAAGTAATAACATACCTGCAGTTGCCATTTGTTGATCCTGAAGATGACGTTTGGGATAAAACAAACATATTTTCGGATGTATTCACCGCCGCCTGGGCAGATGCACAAGAACTGGAGTAGGTTTATATACCAAAATCTCGCCGTTGCCTCACACAAGCAAGTCAGTGATGATGATCATAATGTGATGAAAAATCATACCCGAAACGGCACGTTCACTGACCGCTTTCAAGTCAAATAAAGATAAAGGTGAAAAAATAATGGCATACCCCAGGGAGCCGACACCTTGCTTCATCAGTGGTGACGATTAGGGCGAAAAAACCTGTTGCCCAGAGCCCTTACAACCCACTACGCCACTACTTTCGGGCATCTGGACAGCATTTTTTTATACTACAGAAGTGGCGATCCATTAAGTGCTGCAACTCTGAAGGTATTTTTTTAAACTCATTTTCGATCCTTAATCTGTTGCGCCGCTTTTCCTCAGGTTCAACTGACTTGAAAATGCAAAAAATGATTTTTTGAAAAAAAAGGCATCGATAATTCAAACGCGAGAGAGACATGAGTCTGATCTGCAAAATAATCTGTCCCTGTCAGGAGGGTTGCTAGGCAGAAAATGCAGCCTCTTTCTTTACCTTTAGCCCAGGCGGGCTGGGCTGAAAAGTCAACAGCTCTGGCTGGCAGAACTAATGAACAGAAAAAAGGATGTTTTTTTTTAAATTGCATTTTTTCATTTGGTGACAGATTCAAACAAATAATAGTATAAAATAAATTTTTTAAAGGTATTTAAGTAAAAAATGTATTTATTTAAACTAGAAATAATTTTCTGTGGAGTTATTTGATATTCAGATTGAACTGGGAAAAGGCAGGAATTATTGTATGTGGGAGCTCAGTATTAGTATTTCTTCAGATAAGGCGTATAATACAAGATTACTTTTGTGCTTTAGTTTTGTTATTAAACCATTTAAGCAGTTTTAGGCAAATGGTTTTTTTTCTCCTTTTGATTTATTTTTTCTTTGTGCGATATCTCTTGGGTCTAGTCAAACTTCGCCTTACAACAAATATAGTGGAATAATTTTTTTTATCTGGAGGTGGGAAGGGGTCCGTTTCTAAATTTATATTTTTATACTTTTGACAAAGTTTAGTAAAGCCATATTGTTTAAGTTAGCTTCTTGCTGTTTTATTAAATGATTTTTCACTGCAAATTTTTTAATATAGTTTGCATTAATTACTCTAACACTGGGCTGTCTCTTTGATATTAACAATCTTGAAACAAAATAAGCAGAAATCAGTAATGTCTATCTTCTGTTTGATTTTGTTTTGTAAACTTTTTTCCGATGCCATTGTGGGCGTTTTTTTTTTTCAATTTATTTGAAATTACGTTCCACGGGCAACGCCATTGGGTACTATTAGTAAATAAATAAGAATATCATTATGATTCGCTTTGAATAGCTGAAATATTCACAGACCTGCGTCCGATTTGAAGCAATTTATATATTACTCTACTTTGGAAAAATTTGCATCTCCAGCGAATACTAATTTGGTGACATAATTCTTTGTAAATAAAACTGTTACATAGCGGTAGCAAATAAACACCACCTATCAATTTCTTAAATGGTCTGAAATATTTTGCATGGGGTTTAGTTCTAGACTGCTCTAAATATTTTTCCTTGCGATTGACATTAAACTTATGGGCGTGTTTTTTGCAACTATTACGTATATTAATAGTTTTTCCTCCTTTGGAGCAGAGGCTCTTTGCTTTGTTCTACTGAAAATAATTTTCTGATTACTAATAACGATAACCATGAGAGACACCACGGTTGCTATTCTTCTTTTCTGAATTTACACTTTATGCGATTAGTTACAGAGGAGGGCAGAAAATTTTTAGAGAAAAATAGAGGAGTTCAATAAAACTTTCCTTCAAAAGCCTGAATAAAGTTATATATGGAAGTATAAATCGAAAATGAAAGTATATGAAATGAAAAACGCAAATAAAAGCACAATAACGTTTCTTCAAGGATGAAATTGTTGTGGTGCTAAATATAAAAGTTGACATTTTGCTGACACCGCAAAGACTCAAAGCCTGGGTTATAATCCCTAATGCCAAACCAAACCAGAAAAAAAAAAATGAGAGAGGAGGAGTTTTGGAAGGTATGGTTGGTTTTAACGATGAAGATGAAAATCGTGTTTAAAACTGACAGAAAATAAACTATTTAACCTCAGTCACATTCAATCCAAGCTGCAGTGTCTTTTCTTCCATTTTCATTCCTTCTCTCCTAAACCTCATTATATATCTCTTTTGGACACTGACACATTCATTATATATGTGATATATTTTATATATTTTTCCATCATTACTATATTTTTTTGTCTTCTCAGTTTATTTTCAATTTCATTTTTTTCTTTCATATCCTTTCCCGAATTTGGGATATGGATGTTTGTTATTGTGTTTTTTATTATGTTTTTTGCCTCTTTTATGCTATAACATATATATATATATATATATCTAATTCATCCCTAATTGGTACATTTTTTAAACAACATCTGGATATAAAACTGATATTTAAGATAGGATTTCGTAATCAAATATCCTTAATATCCTATGGTTTCTATTACGAGAACTTTCAGCATTTTTTAAAAAACGTGAAAACTTAATCAGTATTAATAAGAAAAATCATTCTAATTTCAAATAGAGTGATGAAAAAAGCAAAATTCGATTTAATTGCAATTACATCATCAATTATATTTAGAAAAAAATCGGCAGAGTTTTTTATGGAATCTAATATTGTATCTGATCATTTCAGAATTCGTCGAAAAAATTTGCAAACGATTCACTATTTCTTAGTATTGAAGCCCACCATGTAATCACCATACTACTTGAGAATAAAATGCATACGGAGTGGTTATAAATAAGCTGAACTATTTCAAGTGTAGAAAGAAAAAATACTGTTACAATATTTTGTGTCGGTCATTTTATTTTTTCAGATGGTAACTTAACTGTTGATGATTCATCATTCTGGTGGCTCCATTTTTGAGAAAACCATTATCTGCCGATATCAAAAGCTAGAAGAAAAATGAAACAATGAGGAGAATTTAGCTCTTTGTTGTTAAATTCCACATATAGAGTAGAATAAATGTTTTTCAAATGTACCGAAAAATAAAGTTAACCAAGCGCATCGGCTTTTGACCCCGATCTGTGGCTTTTGCGTATAGATCAACTGTAATAAATTTAAGAACATAATAACGCCACACGTTACCTTCAACTTTTTATTGCTCAGTAAAAAAAACGTAGTTGTATGTATTATTGAGTTTGCTTTTTTTTGTCAGGCCTGAAATGGGTTTTTTATATTTTGCCAAGCCCAACCTGTATATTCTGATTAATCTTGAGGGTCATTTAAATGCTCATAATATACTTTCGATTAAATTTTTGCATCAAAACTAATTTACCGATAATAGACTCTGATATTTCTCATAGGCCACCAAGATTGCTGAATAGTAGAGTTGTGACGCACTAGCAGTGTAGTGGGAGGAGGGGTCCCTCACTTTTTGAAAAATTAATTTTTTATTTCATTTTAGCTGTCTATAATATCTAAAATATATTAAAATTAAGGGAGAATTTGCAAAACAACAATGTCTGGGAAAAGCTAGCCTAATTTTGAAACTAAATTTTAATATTTGCTACTCCCTACCCATCCAGGGTCTCTTAGAGTGTTTCTACATTTTTGGCCTTCCTCACACCCTTTTCATACCAACTGCTTTTGTGAGGTATGAAGAAAACAGTCTCACTTCTATTACAATAAGTAAACTAATGAGTATTTTCCTCAGAAAAATAAGATGAGCACGAAATCGATTTTAATCAAGTACACATACAAATAACTCAAAACACCCACCCAGAACAAGGTTTGTGTTTATGTGTGAGTACTCTCAGAAAACCATTCTCAAGTATTTGGAACTACACAATTATCTTAATCACTTCAAATATAATATCGAATTTGAAAGGTATTAATTTGTCATGGTGGGTTCAATAAAAAAAATCAGAAACTGAATCTATTTTGGATTAGCCATTAATCTGAACACAAGTTTAAAATGATCCGGAATGTAAAAGTAATCTTTCTGTAAGTAACTTTATGGAATAATTTTTCAAAAATTTCAAACATACGACTTTATACGTCTAAAATTTCTAAATGAATGAAATGAGAGATAAAAGGTTTTGGTTCTTCAGGGCAAAATACCAAAGGGTATGATGCGTCTATTATACTGATATGATTTAGTATTCATTTCTTGTTTTTTTTGTTATTTTGCTTCTTAGTGTTTGGTTTGAAGTTCCAGAGCAGCACCCTACTGCCGCAAATAAAGATACTGCCTGGAAGGTTAAAGGCTGGTCACGCGATGGGGGAAGGAAGAGTTCACCCCACAGTCCTCCAGAAAGGGAGATGGAGCTAAGTGACAAATCAAAGAGTAAAAGAAAGCACGTATCAGCAGGAGGCAGACTTCGCGACGTGGGGAAAATTGCAGAATTTCTTTCAAATTTTGCTCAAACACAGCTTTTATATATTTTTGAAAAAATTTTTCCACGTTTAAGGACGGCCCAAAGAGGAGGTATGGGCTGCAAGATCAGAGAAACGATTCTAGAGTGTGGTTCCAGTTAAATCAAAGCGGTCCTGATGTTTCAAACATTTATTGGTGCACAGAAATTCCATACAATTGCGTGTACGATCGTATGTAGAAAAGGCGAAAGAGAAAGAGGTAACAAAATAGTCGCGAAAAGGAAGTGTACGTGTTGAATGTAAAGGAGCCTTTGAACGATTCTACCTACGCGTACTGTTGCTTCATGTTCCTCGTGCTGCAAGCTTTAAAGTTTCTTCGAACGGTTGACAACGTCATTTATGACACTTTCAAACTAAAGCTGGCTTTTTTCACAATCTTGCTGAATTTCAGATGAAAATTAAGGATCATTGCTTACATCTATCAAATGCCAAAGCAACTACGTCAGACCTTCGCCTTTATTCTGGCCACTTCTGTAACCCGACTAATATGCCAGGCAAAATTGGAATTCTCGATCGATATGTGTCTCGATATTTGCTGCTGCAACATCGAAGCATGGCGGATTTAAGTTACCAGTTCCCACTCTTCTCGACACATCAGTTTCGTCAATAGAGATCAACCATCTCCGGAAGCAGATAAACTACGTCAAGCAATTATCATCGTATTGATGAAATTGATGCTCTAAAGGTATGTTGTATTGACATACGCGAGATTTGATGAATCACAATTAAGCCTTTCGGAGACAGAAGTTATAATAATCTGGAGGCGACTTCAGACAGACACTTCCAGTTGTTTTCAAAAGATTTTGAAACGTTACCATCGGAAGTTGAATAAATCAAACCCGCTTTGGAGCAAGTTCACTCATTTGCCAACTCACAGCAAATATTCGCTACTATACAAACGACACAATATGTAATGACATCGGATCAAAGACGTCTTTACCAAGAATTTCAGGATTATGACTAATTCCATTGAAGCCACACTCAGCAAATGAGCAGTAGAAGAAAAGAATCTGATTGAAGCCATTTTACAGCCTTGCGAAAACTTGAACGACATGGAGTCGAACAACTTATGAAAAGCACGTGTCATTTTAGCTCCAACAAACGAGAGAGACACAGAATGAATCAGTCAGTAATTTGGGAAAACTACAGGATGAGCCTCATACCCCTTTTACAGCTCTGGGATTCAATAATATTCGAAGATTAGAACGACGTGCAAAAAATATCCACCTGAATTTCTGCATGATTTAACTCCATCGGGCATGCCACCACGCATTTGATGCTTAAGAAAGGAGTAATCGTCATGCTGCTCAAGAAATTTAAATCCTAAACAAGGACTTTGTAACGGCACTTTCCTTGTGGACATTGGTCTCCATGAAACTTTTCGCCAAGTGCATTTTATCTGAAGATATGAAATCCTGGTTGACCCGGCAGAATTACTGAAAAGGAAGTGAACGCAAGAGCAAGGATAGTCACGAGTCAAATTTATACAAGAAGCACTCGTCAAAACTCATTTGCAAACTATTGCAAAACTGAGGGAGATGAACACAATCTCAAGTTAGAACTTGTAATGACGCTTCCTAAAACCTATCGCTCTAGCACTTGACCAGATAAGATCTGAGAGGAGAAGATAGATTGCCCCTAATAGATCCGTTCATCTATGATTTGATACCATTGGTTTTCTTATGATTTCTTCATTTTTAAATTTTTGAGTTGAGAATATGATTTGAAGTCAAGAAGCGATTTTCCTTCTAATAACTACGCTAGTAGAATAAATTATGAGTGGGGTTCAAAATGGTACTTTTTTAAAAATGGGACAGAGTATAAAATTTATTTTTCAACAAACATTTTGTTTTTAGATTTAATTTTGTTTATAAACGTTAAAATTTTCAACATTAAAAAAAAAAAGGAAATATAGTTTTCTTTAAAGTGCGAAAGTTCTATATTTAATAAAAGATATAAATGTTCGGGTGAGAAATTAGACTTTCACTCCATTGTCTTTTGCGATTTTGGGAGATGTTGAGCAGGTATCAAGGGAATATAATAGAGTTTAATCCCATCTTTAAGTTATTATATAATAAACAGTCAGAATAATGACTGGCCTTCAGGAATTTGAGGGAAGATTAGCAGTCCACAGGAATGACTGACATTGTTTGGTGTCGTCCATTCGGCCAGTTTCGCACCACATTTGAAGAATAACAAGTGAATCAGATGCTTCTCATTTTATGACATTTCAGTCCGGCTAAAGATCAACAAGACAGATGAAAATATTTGCTGCTTTGTTTTCTTCTATCTGCTATTTCGATCCTTTTCGGTGGAATTATTAAGTAAATAAAGTATCTACTTATTACTCAAGAGGGTGAGGCTACACATAGTGGTCATTCCCTCCTCAAGCATTTTATTCGGCGTGGAATTTTCGACCCCATAGTCATAATGATAAAATACAAAATCTATTGACGGCCACTCAAACTCTCTGAACAATCAGGTTTGTCGCGCGTTCGCTAATGAAATTCTTCCTTTTGTATCTCCATTTTGTAGACATTTTATAAAGAAAATTGAGTGAAAGAAAAAAGACCATACACTCAAGAAACAACACCGGAAATCAGATGAGAAATTAATCATTTTCCCAATGTGAAGAAAAGAATGAATTTCAGACTCTGCGGGCATTAAAGGTCATTTTGCCTTTCAGGTGCTGGTGAACTATGACCAAAAAATTTGTTAGTATGGTCGCAGCCATCAGTGAATGAAACTCAACTGACTTTAGGAAAATAGACGATATTATTGCTTTTCCTCAACAACTATCGACGAAATAATTGTAGATATATTTTTACAATTTAAAAATTGAAAAATGACATCTGGAAGGCTAGAAGGGAGCTAAGCAAGACAAATTTTATCTTATTTCTAAAAAACTAAAGGCAAAAGAAAAGAAATACACCAAATAGAGAGAAATTTTCAGTTCAAAGTACATTTTTTTCTTCAGATAATTTTATAGTTTTGTCAGAAATGGTGAATTAGGTCTTATTTAAAATATTTTATACTCCAATCATAATAACCTTTTAGGCAGACCAATTTTTTCCTTGGGATAAGGGTGACCGTACTGTAGAGAGGTTTCGGTGTAATTACATACTAGCCGCCCTCTTCGACTAACTTGTTAGTCTAGATATAAATTCAGTACAGATCATTGTTGTGTGAAATATTCATAGCAATACGTAACT
>BGPR01053697.1:0-10354 GCA_013235015.1 Araneus ventricosus | reverse complement strand
AGGAAAAAACACTTGTGATTCATTTAAAAAAATCGATATGCTTCGTATCAAAGAAGCTGAATTTATGTTTCAGGAAGCTCGTAAAGAGACTAGAAATCTGAAACGGCAAATTAAAAGAGTTTCTGAACTTTCAGAAACATCCAATCAAGATTATTATGGTGCAGGGAAGTTTTAAAAATAAAAAAAAATTTGAAGGTAAATATTTAGTTTTTTGGAGTTTTCTCAAAACATATTTTTTCCATATTTAGGTACTCTCAGAAAAAATTCTTTCAATTGAATATGTATGAAATTTTATATTATAATACTTATAACTATTATGCATCTAGTAAAACTTTTTGTGTACATTTCTGGTCAGTAATATCATTTTAAGGTGATATTTTTAATGAAAAAAACACCTATTTTTGAGATTTTTCAGTTGTATGCTATTCAATATTTTTAAAATTTTATTTCTAATGTATTATATTGAAAATTAGTTCACTGCCATTATTATGCTTTTATTCACATATTATGCTAACTATAAAGTGATTTTTGGCATAATTGTGTTTTCTGAGCGTACCAACGTGAAGCTATGTGTTTTTAAACGTTCTAAATACGTTCTATCGGAGCACATTTTCGAATTGCTATTAAAATACAAATACTCTAAGTTACAAATATTTTTAAGATGTTTTATATTGAAAACATCATATTATTTCTATGTGCACAATATTTAATCTAAGATATAATTTTTACTTAGAAAAAAAACCATTGTTTACAACTGAAATTTCAACAATTTTCTTTGTCGAGAAAATCAATATGCTTCGTATCAAAGAAGCTGAATTTATGCATCAAAAAGCTCGTAAAGATGCTAAAACAATTAAAAATTAAATCAAAAGAGTTTCTGAACTTCTATAAATATCAAAACAACATGAATATGGTTCAGGAAAGTTTTAAAAATAAAGAAAATATTTTTTTGCAGGTTAATATTTAGTTTTTTTGCAGTTTTCTCAAAATGTGTTTTTTCTATATTTAGGTACGATTGGCAAATTTCTTTTCATTGAATATGTATGAAATTTTATATTATAATACTTATAACTATTATGCATCTATTAAAACTTTTTTGTACAATTATGGTCAGTAATATAATTTTAAGGTGATATTTTTAATGAAAAAATTCCCGTATTTTTGAGATTTTTCAGTTGTATGATATCCAATATTTTTTTAAAATTTTTATTTTAAATGTATTATAATGAAAATAAATTTACTGTCATTAATAAGCTTTTTTTCACATATTATGCTAACTTTAGAGTGATTTTTGGCAGAATTGTGTTTCCTGAGCATACCAACGTGAAGCTACGTGTTCGAAACTCGTTCTATCAGAGCGCATTTTCAAATTGCTATTAAAAAACAAATACTTTAAGTTACACATTTTTTAAGCTGTTTTATATTGAAAGCACATTTTTTATGTGCACAATATTTTAATTAAGATATAATATTTACTTGGAAAAAATCCCCTTTATTCACAACTGAAATTTTGACAATTTTCTTTGTCGAGAACGTCCCAGTTCGCAAAATTATCATTTTTAATTTCTCCTATACGAAGTATACAAAGAGAAAGTATTGTCATCGTCAAAAAATTTGAACTCGAGATTTTGATGAAACTCCACGTTTTAGACCTCTCTGAGTCCGAAAAACACAATTTTGGAATTATGTCTGCCAATGAACACGATATCTCAGAATCCGTTATAGGCAGAGAGATGAACTGATGGAATTTGGTATGTGACCGTTACTCATAATTTGTAGGTTTCTATCAAATTCTTGAGAAACTCCTTCCACGGAAAGTCTGTGTGTCTGTCCGTGTTCATCTGAACGCAATAACTCCGAAACTTAAATATTTAGATAGATAAAATTTGGTACACAGTTTTATCATCAGGACGTAGGTCCGTATCAAAATTTGGACTAAATTCGTAAGAGGGCTGACTGTCTGTCGGTCTGTATAATCGCATACCTGTAAACATAATAACTCCTTGACCCTATTAAATAGATAAATAAAAATTAATATGTGGTTTTCTTATTTTAATTGTAGATCTGTGTACAATTTTGGTTTCAATCGGTTGAGAAAAAGGCGTTCAAATCGCATAACGATTTTCTTTACCTTACACAAGGACATTTGCGTATTGGCGAGAATCCGTGAGAACCCGTGTCTCCTTTTATGCCGTTTGCCTTATTTTTTATCTGCCTGCATTAGGGACGATTGGTGTGTTTTACTGCAGTTTGGATTATTTTCCCCCCACATGTCTTAGGGAATGTCCATGTTACAGCCGCTTTTTGTATCTTCCCCACCCGCTTTAGGACGGATACGAGAAAGGTTTCGGGAGACAGCACCCGCTGGTTTTGTTTTGTTTTAAGTACCCAGAATTTTGATATTATCGACTCGTGTGGCTTCTGCAATCAAAGATTCACTTTACGCGCTCTTCCTACGATTTGGCGTTCCTCGATGATGCATCCAACTTCGAGCCCAATGTTTTCAAAATGATCATATACTGCGGAATCTAATAAAATTTGATTAAAAAAAATTACCTAATATATTATTCTTTTTAAAAAAATTATGCCAAATCTACGATAAAGACTTTTATAGGAGCGAATGCACTCTCACCAATGCTTTTCTTTCAATGTAATTCCATTTCATGCTGACCAGATGTGTCAATACCCTTCTAAACAAAGTTTTTAAATATCGAAATATTTCATTTACGGAATTATTAAACACAAATATCAGAGGATAAAATAAACAACTCACTTCAGAAGCGATAATGACATTTTTTGCACGTTATCCTGAAAATAGGCATCAATACTGTGAAACCTCGCATAACGAGTAAAATTCGTTCCAGAAGATGAGAAAAAATATTTTCCCATAAAATCAATGTAAAATGCGATAATGCGTTCCATACCGAATAAAATACTCAAATCATTTTATGTATAACGTTATTCAAAGATATATAAGATCGTTAAGGAGTCTGAATCAACTTCATCTTTTTTTTATGCAGTATCAAAGCCGCCGGAAACAAAGTACCGAGTGGCACAAACGTCTTTTTCCGTTTTTCATGTTCAGTTCAAAAGCAGTGAGATCCTAGTTATATTTATATTTTCTTTAAAAAAACATGGATAAAGTGTTTTTACGATTTCAAAGATATAATTAAATACAAATACCTCGATTCATTTCCTTTAAAAGCTAAGTTTTCTAACCTGATAGCTAAAAGTTCAAAATAATTGGGCGCTCTGAGGGTTAGGGCGTTGACCACAATTTTACAGTCATTTATATGATTTCGCTGATTCTGCTTCAATGAAAAGAACTGATAACGTATGTCGGTGTATCGTTAATTTTAAATATGATATTCAGAGAAGAAAAATACCTTTCACCCGAGGAATTCGTCACTAGCGTGCAAATAAACTTATTAAACTTAACTCATTCTTAACAAAATGCTAACGTTCAGATAAACAGTTTGCAGTCCTTTTTCTAGTAACCATTTGCAAAATATTAAGGGGGTTTAACCACAATTTTTCAATCAGTTATATGAAACTTTAGATGGACAAGTTCTCGCATAGAGAAGTCTAATACGAAATACCAAAGTATTATTTTCATGTTTCGCTTCCTTTCAAGCCTTTTTTTATGCAAATATTCATTACAACAAAGAAGTGTGAAAACAGCGGAATAATGATTTAAGTGAATCTCTTCAAAACGGACAAAAAATTGGTAGTAATTGTTTTATTTTATTCTACTCTTTCCTTACTGAAAAAAGAAGTATCACTTTTCTCCCAATTGTTTGGCACGAAAGAAATACAGTGAAACCTCGCTTAATAACGACCATAAGTCGCTCCAGACGCTTACTCGTTATGCGAAACAATTGTTCCATAGAAATCAATGTAAAATACGACAATGCATTCCATTCCGAAAAAATACTCAAAATGTTATGTAAAACTTTTATTCAAAGCAAATTATATATAATATCTTTAAGGAGCCTGAATCATCTTCATCTTATCTTTTAAGCAGAATCAACCAACATGGAATTCGGATAGGATTGTCGATGGTTTGTAAGTGTCCAGATTTAAATCTACTTCAGATATATCTGAAGAACAATCCATTTCTTCATTTTCATAATCTACATACCCTGCGTTAGGCGTTGCTTGTGTATGATTTAAATATAAGCTGTGAGCCTTTCTATCAGCATTATCAGCAATATTCTAAAGTCGCTCTGTTTCATTAATGTCAAGCGAGCCGATGTAAAGAAGTCTCGTTGTCCGTTGATCTTTCAGGAAATTATGCTCATTTCGAGGTAATTTTTTTAATACGTTCGCATGTGCAATCTTCAAAAGCAATACATTTGCAGACCGCAATGTCAAATAACTTTGAGCATACTTCTTGTCGAAATGCTTTGATCTTTTTTTGGAAAGCCTTACTGGATTATCTCTTTTGTAAGACTTCTTAAAATTGGTATGTTTTCCATGGTAGGTATGGATGATTTGCAGTACTCGAGAATGGGTCACAATGGGAATGGCAGTGCTTGCTTTTGCCCATACAGACTCAATTTTGTTTGTAACATTTTCCACAATTCTAGAGAAACAGGGTTCTTTGTTCCCAATTTTGGTTTAAGATTTAATCTCTCAAAGAAGCAGCAACATACAGCAGCTTCTAATGTAGGAAGATTTATTTGAGATATATCTTCGAGCTTCCAAATATTGGACATTCAAATTTGTTCCGCTTACTGATTTTTGATGTCATGTCTATTAACAAATCAATCAAACCAAAGGAACGAAGAACCTAATTTAAAAACTCACAATTCCGATTTCATAGCGCGAACTAGTAGCAAAAGGCACAACGAAGTCTTTTCCCAGACGCACGCGCACACAGATAAACCCAGTAAATGACTTAGTAGCACCACAATACGCAGAATAAAAATCCCAGAACACTGCTAAAAATTGCGGAGGGATGCGAACCCCCTCCCCTCCTTTCACTTCCTGTATGAAAGACAAGAAAAACTCTAAAAGTGCACTTTTTTCAAAAATTCCAAATTTCAATTGCGATGCGGGAACAAAAGATATTATACGATCCAAAAAATATTTTACATCATACTTATTGAACTCAGTGGGCACCTCTTCCGCACTATTAGAATAGCAATATTGAAAAATAATTATATTTCCTACTCCGAGTAAAAATTGCCAATTTTTACCCAAATTTCTAAAATCCAAGTGCGAAGCGGGGCAGAAGACATTATCCCATCAAAAAAAATTTTACACCGTGTTTATTGAAACCAGAGAGAACCCTTTCCGCACTATTAGAATAGCTATTTCGAAAAGAAAGATTTTTGGCCAACCCTAATGCATATTAGGGTGGAGCCAAAAAATCGAAAGTCGTAAATTTGAAACGACTGCATGTGGAAAAGATGACTATTAAAAAGCCTATTTATAATACGAAATCAAATTAAATCTTTGGCTTTAAAATTCAGCTATTTTGCCTAATTTGTCACAAAACTCACAAAAACACATACAGAAATTATAATAGATCTAATTTAAAACCAAGAGTGGTTTGAATTAGACTTTCAGTGAATTCAAAAGTTTTTAAGAATCAAAAGACAGTTCGACGAATGGTAATTCGAAATATTCTCTATTATTACACGCAAAGATCTTATAGGAATTCTTCACGGTGTTCTCCGCTATTCTGAATGCCGCACAATGCTAATAAACTTACTTTTTCTGTTATGCGGCACATTTTAAATTTTTTAAGTTCATCTGATGAATAATAAAATATTGAGTACAAAAGATGTGAAACGAAAATCACAATTATAAATCTCGATTCTTTTTAACTTCACAAATTAGAACTACATTTCCAAATGTATCCAAAATTATGTAGGCTTGTGACAGAACTAGCGTTTCTGATTGATAAGCAGATATTCTTTTAAATGTAGCTTTAAAAGATATTGGTATAATTTACATAGGCGATTCTTGTAAAGTAGTCGATCGTAGTAAAATAAGAAGGAAAAGAATAAACCCTCAGTGACTTAAAAAGAACAAATGAGGGAAATCACTCTTTATCGGAGTAGGACATATACTTTGACGGTCGAAAAGACAAGACTTGGTTAAGGAAGAAGAAAGGGTAACTAGAAAAAACATAACAGAACAACATGCTGTTCAAATTTTAAAAGCATGATTTACATATCTCGGCCATGTCACTCCTATATCTGGCACTTATCATAACATGAAAACAAGAATAATATTTAAAAAAAAAAAACGTTGATCGTTCTAAGTTGCAAGCTGTTGGGTGCGATGATCTAGCGATTAATACAGGTTATGAAAATGGTATTATAAGACAACTAGAACTTTCTATGGGGCATTTTCAGCATTTTTTTATTCGTTACATGCAAATGAATTGCCATTACGTTATCTATTGCATAATTTTGACGGAAAAACTATTGAGCTTAAAGTATACTGTAGACAAATTGAAAAAAAAATGAATATTATGAAAAGCGCTTGTAATAAATTTTGAAAAAAAAAGAAATATTTTTGCCTGATGTTTTCCCCTGATGAACTTAATACAAGTTAACACTATCTCTATGAAATGTGTACTAAAATATTAAAAGGAAATATTTCATTAAACTTGTCACGAAAGGATCCAAGGGAAATTTGTCCTTTCAGGTGATTAAAGACAGCAAATAGGATTTTGAGGTTATATGTTTAAGCAAAAGAGACGCATCAGAGAACTTGAAAGTTTAACAGAAGTATTTTATTAGGGTACATCCACATGCATGATTTGGTATTAAAACTCTGTGTCATCTCGTTGATATCGGATTCTCAGAAAAAGCAGCATAATAAGGAAATGTAGATTTCTGCCTGAAGAGTTAATGAGCCTAATAGTTCAAACATTGACAAGAAATTGCATTATTTGGTAATTCAGAAAACATTTTGGCGGCAAGGTTAGCCTACGAAAGCAGAAAGAAAGTGAAAAAGTTGGGCCTTTGTATTTAAATGAGTACAAATAGCTAAAGTAGAACGAGTTCTTCATGAATTTAAAATTCCTAGAATAAATTTCTAGGCAGATGACTACATAGATCTATTTGACTGGCATTCAATTACACTTACTGAACTACCAAGTATAGTACCTATTTCTGATAATGGATTTAAGATGCTGATTTTGGGACTTCCCTGCTGAAATTTGTATTATAGGATTCCCCTGTCATTTACAGCAGTAGAGAGTTGCTTCAAATTTGTTATTGAATCATTATCTGCGGTAAGTGGCAGTGCTGCATGAAATGGACCCGTAAGAAAAAGTATAGCATCCAGAAACGTATTACCCAAATTTAAAACCAAAAATCGAGATCTCCATGTTTTATAAGGCAATTATTATAAATGTTAGGAAACAAACAAAGGGTGGAACTCTATATGAAGCACATCTACGCAGCGAATTCTGGGTTTTAGAACAGAAAAAGCAAAGGGGTGGATGAAAAATTCATAAATCTTAAAGATTTCTATGGAAAATAAGAAAACAAAGATTACGTTGTAGGAATATTAAGATTCACACAGATGATTACACTTATAGATAGCAACTTTTCCGCAGATAGGATAATAAATTGTTTAGTCTACAATATTGCAATGCTATCTTCACGATATTGTGTGGCATTTAGAATAACGGCAGACATCGTGAAGAATTCGTATAATAACTTGTGAGTGTAATAATAGAGAATACTTTGAATTACTATTTGTCGAACTGTGTTTTGATCCATAAAAACTTTTGATTTCTCAGAAAGTCTAATTTCAAGCGCTCTTGGTTTGAAATCAGAGCTATTATCATTTCTGAATTCGTTTTTGTTACTTTTGTGACAAATTAGGTGAAATAGCTGAATTTTAAAGTTATTTGGGCAGCCCAAGATTTATTTTGATTTCGATAATATTTCGTATTATAAATAGGCTTTGTAATAAACACCTTTTCCACATACAGGCGTTGCAAATTTTCGACATTCGATTTTTTGACTCCACCCTGATATACATACCTACATAAAAATATACATAAATCATTTTTACACATGTTCGTAATCACATTTGCTCAGATTTTTCTACTACTTGGTAAAATTTGAACTCCTCTTCTTCTAAAGGTATACCATTATTACAGTTACCATTCGAAAATAATTTAGCTTCGATTTTTCCTTTTCCAGGCTTCATAAAATAAATGTTACTTTTTGGTGATGCCAAAGTGATCAGTAACACAACTAGGTCTACGCCTTGCTTTATTATAGTATCAGTGGGATGAGAAGTTGTTTTCTGTAACCCACATCTCACAATATAAGTATCAGCATCCCCTCTAGTGACTCTCGTTCCTATTAGTTTTGCAGCCATTTTTTGTGTTAGTAATTTAATAAGTGTGGTCGTACTCAGTCCATTGTCAAGAAAATGTTTCCGCTGAACTGTGACAGTCTGTGGCGAGATTTTAAGTTAAACTAAACATAGATATGGTAATTTAGATTATACTGTCTAAATACACTCATTCGGAGACTTAACAGAATCAAAACACTGAGGAGAAGGTATCTTGTGGAGGGAACGGACGTGAGAGGAGGATGGGAGCACGACCCGACCGCACCACTACTACTTTCGACACATATAATACTACTCTTATATTGTTAATATACAAGCAAGATTTTTTTCTGAGGGTTGTTGCTTTATCACTTTTAATTGATTTTACCTTTACAATAAAGAATTTTAGAAATATTCACTTTTTCATTCCCGTCTATCTTCTAAAATATTGTTGCTAAAAAAAATGTAGGATATTCAATATAGTTTAATTGTTTAGTTAAGTTTCTTTCCGCTAGAACCTCTAGTTTTTGAGATATTTAAGTTAGTTAATCTTTTTTCGCTAGAACCCACAGTTTCTGAGATATTTAAAAAAACTGACAAAGTCCCCCTTTAAAACCTCCGTGTTCCCCCGCGCATCCACCACCAGCAGGGAATTTTAGTGGGTTGTTTAAGGTACTATCCCAAGCATCTGTGCCAAATTTCAAAACTACACCATTTATTTTTTTATTTCCCTTCGTTGACTGAACTACAAGTAGAAGGAATCTTGTGAGGAGAGGAGGAGAGCACGATTGTTCATCACATAAATTTGAAGCCCCCCCACCATGACGTTCGAGACATGCAATATTACCCTTGTATAATTAATATATAGGTATGAGGGTTTTTTTATGGTTGTTGGTTCAGCACTTAGAATTGATTTTACTATTATAATAAGGAATTTTAGAAATATTCACTTTTAATTCCCCCTGTATATTCTAAACTATTTATGGTGCGAAGAAAATGTACACTAATGATCAAAAATATCCTGATACTTTCGGTTTTTTGCATTTTTTAGAATTTATCCGAAAAGGCTAAACCGGAACTTGCCCTTGAACTTCGACCATATAAAGAACAGACTCTAACGCACATTTTATAGTGGAATCGGTCACGAGGGCAATTGGGGGGGGGGCAACAGAAAGGAATGAAGGTGAAAATGTATGTGTGTGTGTCTATGTGTTCATCCAAAAATTAAGCTTCATGGAGTGATGGCGCCTTTAAATTCTACATTTAACATGATTCATTTATTTATTTATACAAAGAAAACACACTACAGAGATGACTCCATTTACAGAGTGCATGATCAAAAACAAACAAAAAACACAAACCACAAAGAAAAAAATTAACTGCAGAGGATAGTTCAAAGCTCAAAACCTCATCAATTATAAAAATGTAAACGCATAAAAGTTTTAAAATGAAAACACGCAATTACAAAAGCACTAAAAATACACTGAGGCTCCAAAAGTCCATGTTGCACACCGTCACATTAAAGTTATTAAAAAATCACACAATGTAAAAAAAAAATTAGAACACCAAATTAGAAAACCATTAAAAAAGCAAGGCTCAAAAGGTCAAACACACACAAACATTAGATCAACGTTTAAAAATATTAATATGTATAGTCAATGGTGAGCAAATCCCAAGTCTTGCTGGCCACTTCAATTGTTGAATTTCTAAAATTAGAACTGTATTTTCAAGTCTTTTTTTAAATTATTCTATATATAATTCTTATTGTATTTTATATCATAATATGATTTTATTTTCATGTTCATTTATAAGTTTCATATATTAAATAGTTTTACTTAATTTAGATCATGGTTAAAATTAATGTTTATGAAAAATTTACAAATTTTATTCTATGTTTTGTTTTAGAACTTATTTATATGACTTTTTATTTCTACTAAAGATACTAATTATTATATATAAATATATTCTCCTTGAGCGATTTTGTCTGTTTGATTTTTAAAAAAAAATGTTTGTGTTAAAATGTTTAGTGGAATTATACTCT
>BGPR01053695.1:0-10354 GCA_013235015.1 Araneus ventricosus | reverse complement strand
TTCTGGGTATTAAAGGTGTTTGGCGTGCAAAGTTTGGTTTGAAATCGTTAAAATTTTAACGAGCGTTTCTGTCCGGGTATTTGTTTGTTACAATTTATGACATACATTATCAGTCAATGCAATATGATGATATTTTTCTTGTATCCAAACAACAATATTGCATGGGGTCAAAACATATCGATGCGATGTTAATATACAGGATGATACAAAAGTCCTGTTTAGTCTACAACTTTAAAAATCCATAATTCGAAAACGAATGAAGGCATAAAGATGGGATTGTGCCTTTCGCATGGAAAGTATGGAAATAAAACCAATATTTTTTTATCGAAACTAGAAACTACTGGGAGACACTATGTAGATAATGGCTTATAAATGTTCATTGTGTTGTCCACCCTTCCACAGCCTAGCTATCAGGTACGGAACCACGTTCATTGCAACTTTAAGCACCATTTCTGATGGTATGACAGACCCAGGCAACAAGCATATTACTGTGAAAAAGTGTTCTACCTCATCTAGAAGCTGAGCTCTTGAACGGAGGGCGATATATACATTAAATACTTGTAAACCGTTAACCCACTAATTGTCGCACCCTAAGTAACGCAACATTTCGACAACTGCAGCTCCATCTGGTGGTTTAAGTTGTAAATTATTCTACCAATAAATTCTGGTTTTATGATAGGAAAGTCCATTTTTATTTCCATCACTTCTGTGGTTGGTTGGTTTGGAGCCAAATTTGACCATGCTGCGCCGAAATCACTTCTGTGCAAATGTCATCTTGCTATCTTTATTCACTTGCAAACTATTGATTTTTAAGTTGCTCTGGACTTCTGAATTACACTATTTACTTCCAGTAGGGAGACGGAGCTGGGGTAGGTTGTGTAGGCTTTTATAAGAGAAATGGTTTGTTCCTTTCTTTGAACTGTTAAATTATTTTGACAAAAATCGTCCAAATATTCACAAAGGGTGTTTCCTTATTTATTTTTATTTTTTGACTTTTGATTAAAGAACATGAAGATAAATATTAATAAATATTCACAAAGTAAAGTTTTTTAATGTCGTAACAAAGTTAAGTAGTTTCCACACGGTAGCTTTTCGAGGCGTGAAACACATTAAAACATGGCATGAAAACCCATTAAATTGAGTTCAATCTCGATGTGTCAGCTTTCGTACTAAAGATTATTTTTATAGCTATCACCTCTTAGAAGTATTACTGTTCTTATTTCGTCTAATACTTAAATATGTAACTACTCTTGTACAAAGATGGCATGCATTTTACTAACCTTACACATCAACATTAAACTCAACTTTCAGTCAAGTATCGATGGTTAAATATCTCGAAAGGTTGCAACGCGAAAATTATGTTTGTGTTATTAAAAACCCTTTTTGAGTTATATTATAAAATATTCATAAAGTAAATGTTCTTTAATCACAAATTATAAGGTAACCATGACAATTTTTAGGCATCCTGTATAAGTGTCCAGGAAGAATTTGCTGGCAGTGTGACGAATTTTAAATCGAAGAATAAATATTTCAATAGCCCATTGTATCGTAGATACCTGGTGTATTTCGACACCTGTGGACGTTAAATCTGCTTATACATGCTCCTTTCTTTGATGTGACGCAGACGTTTAAACAATGAGATGTCGGCCTATTGTTGTCATTTTTATTTTACCAGAGTTCAAAAGTACAAGACATGTTCCAAATTGCATGTGCAAAACTTTAAATTGAGGTTTTAATCTAACTGATTAAATAAATCGTGAAGTAAGCTACTATTAATCTATTTTCAGTCAGACAAATATAATTACTTCTGCAACAAAGTGTAGTGATGAAACGTTACATTAAGTGTTATTTTTATGATATCATTCTACTCAAATATGTTACAAAAGGATAAGTAATAGCAGTTAAATAATGAGTTACTGATGTTAAAATAGTGCAACTAAAAAGCATAATAACCTTTCTCTTAAAGAATAAACTAAAATGTATTAATAGAAAAGTGCATGAAGAATTATAATCTCAGAATTTGAGTAGGAAATTCAGCATTTGCAATTTGTGATGCATATTTTTACAATACATAATAATAAATGTAATTTAAATCAATAGAATTTTTAATATTTATACAGATGTAGCTCTTCAAAATGAATCTCTTAAATAAATTCTTTATTAAATAAACTAAACAAAACATGCATATTAATTTTTGCAACAATACAATAACTTAAAAAAAGGGATACCTGTTTTCTATTTATATTTTTCAAATAATAGCTTTTTCTGGACGAAGTATGCATACGAAAGTAACTTTAACAATGAAATAAATATTTCGTCACAATGAATAATATTAATATTTCATCCCAATAGTAATAAGGCGTCCATGTCGGCTATAATAAAATTGTTTATAAAACATACCAGAAATAAAGTAATTGTAGAACCGTATTAATAGTTCTAAAATTATACAGTACGAAATAAATTGTGATACATTCTTCCAATATGAAATTAAATTTTGTGACTGAGTTCGAAAGAGAGATTTCTTTCTTGTAAAATTTTAGAAACTTTTCGAGTGATTAAGACATAAAAGCAATAGTCGATATAGCTAGTGTTTACAAAGCACTACAAACAGTATTCCAGAAGAAAAATAGAATTTTCTATCAAATAAACCAATTTAGTGATAGTAAGGAAGGGCAATACCAATATATGGCTCGAAGGTAAAAAAAATTGGTTAATGTACTAACATTCTTTAGAATAAAAGCGGGTATATCCATGTCTTATTCAAAAGTATCTGCTCTAAAGTAGTGGATAAAAAAATTCTAGTTACTGTTAAAAAGAACCGTTTTTTTCTTCAAACAGTTGGAAACTTAATTATATTTTAAAAAGAATCACCTTTTTTTTAACACTAGTTGTTAATGTTATTAGTAATGATAGTTACTAGAAATCTCAGACTTACTTTTGCATTAGTGAGAGGGGTAAACATACCGCATATTGAAAAAGTCTACTTAAAACATTGATTACCAGCATATAAAAGATGTTTTCTTTCGGGCCGCGGTGGCCTAGTGGTAAGGTCTCGGCTTTGGGGCCGGAGGGCTCCAGGTTCGAAACCCGATTCCACTGAAGATACGCCGTGTATGGGGCCTGTTGCACGTTAAATCATACGTAGTGGTCCAACGTCCTCCCGTTGGTGTGGCGTGGAAGTTTGGAGAGGGAGGGGTGCCAGCTCAGGTGTCGTCCTCGTCATCTGACCGAGGTTCAAAATTACGAGGTCCATCCCAAAATAGCCCTTGTGTTGCTTCAAAACGGGACGTTAATATAACTAAGCTAAACCAAACTTTCGGGCCGCTATTATTGTTCACACACATTCCATAATACCCGCAGTAACCAAACTAATACAAATGGTCGATTAGATTAGCATACGAAATAAGTTTCCCACATTAAGCTCTATTTCGATACAAATGGCGTTTAATGTGTGAAATATATTTATATCTGCTATTTTAAACTTATAAAACTTCCATCTATACTTTTTAGCAATACACTGTTAATTATGTTATGCTAAGTGTTTGAGGAGATATAAATTATTTTTCGATTCTTATGTTCCTATCGGTACTTAAAAAAAATTAAATACAATATACGAGAATAGATCCAAAAAAAGTTTACAAGGGTAATAAAAAATTATTTATTAAAAATAGACAAAAAAAATACAAAAAGGAATTAAGAGGTATACTTGCCGATCACTTTTCCACACAATCACCAAATCTATTTAGGCATTTATCTGAACGCAGGACCAACTTGTTTAACCCGGCTTGGCAGAAATCACGTCCCTACCCATTGAGCCAATGCTCGGCAGCTGCTTTCACGACACTGTCTGAAGAGAACCTTGTTCCTGATAAGTGTTCCTTCAATTTCCTAAAAAGGAAATAGTCACTGTGCTATCATGAGGACATCCGACGCAAACGCCCTGTTATCTTGAATGATGGTGTCATCCTCCTGCATGATAATACCCATACTGCTCGCAAAACTCAGGAATTGGTGCAAAATTTCAAGTGGGAAGTCTGCCGCCCCCGTACAACCCAGAATTGGTACCTAATCTGGGTTCCAAACACTTATCTGGAACAAGGTTCTCTTCAGACAATCATGCGAAAACATCTGCCGAGAACTGGCTCAGTAGGCAGGGACAGAATTTCTGCCAAGCCTGATTAAAAAAGTTGTTCCAGCTTTCAGATAAATGCCTAAATAGATTTGGCGATTATTTGGAAAATTTATCAGCAACTATGCCTCTTAATTCCCTTTTGTATTTTCTGTCTATTTTTAATAAATAATTTTTTATTATCCTAGTAAACTTTTTTTATCCATCCTCGTAATTAAACGAATCTCTGAAAAAAAATTATTATTATTGCAATCAAGATATAACAGTCCCGTTGGTAGAAAGATATTAATTTCGTTAGTTGTTAGTGATTTTTTAATTTCTTTCGATTTTGATTTAAACCAAATGGATTGGTCTCTTCTTGACTTTCTCGAACACGTATGCAAGATGGAAAGTGTTGTGCAAGAGCTTTGTAGTGCAATGAAGGGACATATTTCTTTTCACTGCTTTTATCCAAAATGTTGCAATTTTTATATGCCACATTTCATTCGTCTATCTGGGAGGTCTAAAGGGGGTTTAATTATTGTTGGTAAACCTGGAGTTTACGGTGCGTACCTATTTCTAGCCAATTTTTCTTGGTGATATTTCATTTGTCATCGCCAAATAGTGTTTTGCATGTGCAGTGCGCTTTTTATTGCCTCTTGCGCATGCGTCACCTGAAAAGAAGAGATAAAGCACGCAATGCCTGCAGCATTTCAAATGTGTACCAGGCAAATTTTTTTAACTGAAAATAACATCAGCCGCTTCGCTTTCAGTATAGCGAGAAACTAGTAGCTGCGCTTTTTCATTGAATGTTAGGAATCTAGGTTTTTAGAAAAATTCCGAAAACAAGAATTTCCGCACGCAATACCTGCGGCATTTCAAGCTTGTATTAGACAAATTTTTTAACTTAAAAAACATCAGCGGATTCGCTTTCAGTACAGCGGAATACTCGTAGCTTCGCTTATACATTAAGAAACGAAACACACAGAATAACATGCACAGTACTGAACCGATATACAAACCGAAGAATTCCAAAAGAAGTTTCATTGAAATTCGAATGAATCGACCAACCACATCGAAGAGATGAACAAAGCAGTCCAATCGAAACAAGGCAAATATAGCATGATATGCAAAATACCTATGAAAAAAAATTTCAGCACATGCGCGCATGTCACACGTTGAAAACATCATTGCGCAACCAAAACAAATGTCCTCTCATCTCTGTTCTTGGCGGCAAAGTGTTGGCGATCCTAAGAGGAACGACGTAAGTCGGCGCGGTAGACTCCAGATTGACCTTATTGCTTTCACATACCCCCGAAATAAGAGACCAACAGGTAGTCGCCGTTTTGATGCATTTCGTCGAATATTTGATATACGTTTATACTTGATACCTATAGGTGATAGAACTGTGCATTCACAAGCAAATTGAAACATATTCTAGAGAATTAATGCTAAATTCAAACAATTCTGCTGAAGTATTTCACTACATATTTTGATAATCGCCGTCGTTACATACTCAAGCATATTTATAACCTGCTTGTTGAAAATATATTGTATTAGCTTCTGGTTATCGATCAAAGTATGAACACTGAAAAACAGACAATTAATAAACAGAAGAAATACTTGGAATTAACATCTGTGTAGTAATTGAAATGTCCTGTAACACAGTTAATTAGTTTCGAGTGGTATCGAACTGACTGTTAAAAAATGCTAAACTTTAGGGCGATAAAATTTCAAATTACTTATTATTATAATGATTTCGCTATTTTCTCCACAGATTAATGGAAATGCCTTGTTGTGATAGGTCTGTCACAATCTAATTACCATGTTATATGAAAGCCGTTATATGTAGAGGAAAGGAGACAAATATCATCCATAAATATCTGGAATACCATTTATATTTGGCAAAATGTTTATGACAAGAAGTGTTGATTTATGGAAACTTCATTGTTATGTTTATCAATGAACTGTTCACTAACTGTACGCAAAATATTTTCTAACTTGAGGAAAAACAATAATATTTAAAAATATATCTGCTTAGTGTAAAATTCTGAAATATCTGAATGGGCGACAAACATGGAATACCTAAAAATCTTTAAAAGAAATGGACAAAAAAATAGGGGGAAATGTGTTTAAGTTTTTTTATTAATATAAAAGTTATACATAATATAATGCGATTAATTAATGGATCATTTCAGATGAAAAAAATATTGCATATAAATGATAATCTATAGAACACAAATGATAATTCTTCTAATTTTTACGAAACATTTTAGAATCTTTACAAAAATTATATTAGTTTTTACAAAAATCGCACACATAACTTCCATTAGAGTAACGAACACATTCTGTGTAAGTCCATTGTTCAGTGACTTTTAGCGAATATTTTACAAATATGGAATACTATTCCGTATTTGCCACCCACTGGCAGTCCATATTTATCTCCTATTGGACATTTGTTTTGGTAGATTCTAAATATGGATACAGGAAACGAAACATGGATGGATTATAGATGACAATAAACCTTAAATGTGCCCTATTAGCGCACATAAGTATCAGAGACCAAGAAATAGAAGTTAAATGAGAAAATAATAAGATGACTTGCCGAAATTTATATTTTTGAAAAAACGCAAAAATGCTCGTCATAAAAACGTGCTTACAGCTACAACAGCACAGACAACGCTAACGTAATGGCTGCTCGATAGGAAATGTTTCGCATTGTTTCTACTAAGCTGCAACACTTAATAGAGGATAAACCGACCTCTACCATATTTGTCGTCCTTCCTCTAAAAACTACGTCGTCAGAATATCATGCTGCATAAGGATTGCCATAATATTTGCACCGTGTTATACAAAAATTGTGTAAAGTGGAAATCGTGTTATCAGATTGTCTTGTTCCAGGAGAGACTGTCGCAAATGTTAGTGGTCATATAGTGGGTCCCTTTTAGTGGGTCCCTTTTAGTGGGTCATATGAAAATGTGGAAAGCGTGTTGTTAGACGACCTTGCATGTTATGGATGGCTGTCTATATTTGGCTCTGTGTTATATGAAAACCTGCGTTGTAGGAGAGTTAATTGTATAACGCACTTGATGAACGTCATGACTTTTAGAATGGAGAACTCATTCAGAAATTTGACGTCTATAAATATCTCTGGATATTTCTACAAAGATACTCGTATAAAAAGATTAACTAACTGCATGTACTCTTATAATTTAGAATCATGTCTGTAGTTTCACAAACCTCAAAATATTAGGCTTTCAAATGAATGCATTTCGGGTTTTTTTTACAGGAGCACGCTTTTATATACCGAGAGACTTCCTGAATCTACGTAAAATGGCATTAAATGTATTAGATGTATGGTGAACTCGGGAGTCCATTAGAGTATTGTTAAACGTTAATGCATTTTCCAAATGGGAAACGTGCACTTCCCAGACGTTAAAATCCTCTTATTTGAGTTCCATAGACATGGTATGCTAATGGACAAAAAGTGAACCATAAAATTACCCGTCAGTTGAATGTTTATTCACTTCAATTGATTTGTCCATTACACTAAAATTTCTTCTGACCATAGCTAATTCTCTTTTGAATGTGTTCGTCATTTCTATTAAAAGTAATTAAATTTGCATGAAGATCTTATTTATTTTACTTTTTGCATTAATTTTTCATTGTCTTGGATGTAATTATCTCTGCTTTCAAATATATCCCAAAACTAATGGAAATAATTTTGAAATTATTACCTAATTCCGTAGAATAAAATTAAAATGAATAATTTAAAAAATTAAAATATTTAAAAAAAGGCAAATCATGAAAAGATAATGATGATAATCAGATTGACATATTTTGCGTGGATTTTCATAATCTATATACAATGTTATACGAAAAAAGTGTTTCGTAGAAACCCTGTTGTAAGAATGTCATACTGCAGAAGAGGTGTTACGATCTTTTTAACGGGTTATCTGAAAATTCTGTGTTGTGGAAACCTTGTTGTAAGAATGCCATACTGCAGAAGAGGTGTTACAATCTTTTTAACGGGTTATATGAAAATTCTGTCTTGTGGAAATCTTGTCGACAGAATACTATTATACAGGAAAGGGAACTTCAAAATTTTGCACTGTATTATTAAGAAACCATTATTGTAGAAGTTAGTTAAGTTAATGGTGAAATGCATGTGGCTCCATGACTTTTAGAATGGTTAACTCATTCAGAATACCTAGCTTTTAAAAATATCTCTGGTTATTCCAACAAAGATACTCATATAAAGATATTAAGTAACTGCATGTACTCTTAGAATTTAGAATCATGTCTGTAGTATCACAAAACCTCAAAATATTAGACTTTCAAATCAATGCATTTCAGTTTTTTTTATAGGAGCACGCTTTTATAAACCGAGAGAGCTTTCAAAATCTACGAAAAATGTTATAAAAGGTATCAGATGTATTACTGAGCTCGGCAGTCCATTAGAGCATTCTTAAATGTTAATGTATTTTCTAAATGGGAAACGTGTTCTTCCCAGACTTTAAAATCCTCTTATTTGAGTTCCATAGACATGGTATGCTAATGGACAAAGTGAACCACAAAATTAACCGTCAGTTAAATGTTTATTCACTGCAATTGGCTTATCCATTACACTAAAATTCCCTCTGACGATAGCAAATTTTCTCTTGAATGTGTTCGCTAGTTCTACTAAAGGTTATTAAATTTGCATGCAGATACTATTTGTATTTCATCAAATATAATTTTGCCTTCATTTTTCATTATAGTGAATGGCATTTATCTGGTTTTACATGTCTCTCGAAACTAATGGAAATGTGTTTGAAATTATTTCCGAATTCCGCCAAATCACATTAAAACAACTAATTGAAAGTTAATTTTTTTCCTTAACCCTCTGAGCGGCGCAAACGTCTTTTTTCGTTTTTCATGTTCAGTTCAAAAGCGGATAGCTCGTATTTATATGTACATTTTCTTAAACAATCATGGATAAAGTGTTCTTAAGATTTCAGAGATATAATTAAATGCAAAAAAGATCGATTCATTTACTTTAAAGCTAAGTTTTCTAACCTGATAGCTAAAAGTGCAAAATAATTGGGCGCTCAAGCTGATTTTGAATAACGAGGGGAATTCGGTTCAGATAACGATTTTTTCGGTTGAGCCATGAACATCTATTGATATTCTGTATCTAATTACAGTTTGTTTCTGAAAAGTTTTGAGTGTAAAACGAATTAAAACCCCTCTTTTTAGGTTACACTTACATTCTTTATTAAATATAACTCTTCGTCGCGCGCAATATCCGCACTGTCTGATAGGCACAGGTAAACAGTATTTTAATTAATATTGTTAATACCCATTAATTGTAATTTCAGCATTCTAAAATTAATCATTGATCTTCTTGGAGAGGCTTAAAAGAAAGAAGTGGGGATATCGTTACAAAAAATTCTCGCTTTCTCCAATTATGTCCTTGCAGTACAGTACGTGCTTTTTGGATTTGCGATTTCAGAGGCATATCGAATCACCTGGGTTTCGGTTAACCGGGGTTTTATTTTAATAACAAACGAAACTATCTATTATATCAACATGAAGTTATGATTTACTGTTTAAAACTTTGATCTTTATATTGCACTCTCTCCTCGGCGTTACACGATTGCCTTTCCTCATATCAAGTGCATGTGTATGACATTGTATGACGCCATTATAAAGATGTCTCAAAAAGTAAACTATTTCCAAATATATTTTTCAAGTTTCAAACAATATAGTGAGAAGTAAACACAAAAAAAAACCCAGACGCTGAACAATATTGTTAGGATATCCTCACAATATTGTGCGGCTTTCAGAATGCCGAACAGCATCGTGAAGACTTTATAAAATATCTTCTGCTTGTAGGTCAGACTTGCATAAACAAATTAATTTTTTCAATCAAATATTGGATCAGAAACGCAAAGAAGAGCAGCTGCAAGGCCCTTTGACAGTGAATTAAGTAAAAAAAAAGGACACAACATACAGGGTGAACAAATAAGTCTGCAGAAACTTTAAAAATTCATAAAAACTGGAAAAATAACCGAAATAAAAAACGGTTTGTAGGGTTAGCATCGCTAGGTCACGGCAATTTTTCTAAGACAGGAAAAAAATAACTAAAAAAACACCCGATAGATGGCGCTGGTACGAGCGACTTCGGGGGAAATATGCGAATGAGAAGATTATAAATACTTACGCTTCTAATCCACAAACACAACAAGTGAACAAGGAGGCTGA
>BGPR01053694.1:0-10354 GCA_013235015.1 Araneus ventricosus | reverse complement strand
GAATTTACTTATATCTATTGACATTTTTTATAATAATGTGTTGCAATACTTTCGACAGTTTAATTTTTCCATAAATTTCGCGTCTTGATTGATTTGAACACTAAAAAATGTAAATAATAATATCTATAAAAATTAAAAAAGAACCAGTGATCTGTCTTGTGTTGGAGAATTATAGTATGAACTGTCTTCGGAAACTTAAAATTCAAAATAAAAATGATAAACTAAGTAAGAATAAGTATAAATCTCTCCATTGATAAATGTGTGATAATACAAAGGTTATGAAGTGAAAGAAAACAAAATGTTGTATTTTTACTATGTAATCGTATATTCAGAATGTTAATTATTTTTAAGTTGGAAGGACCCTCTCCAAATTACTACTGAAATTGTGTAAAAATTGACATGCATTGTATTTAACCAAGATGAATAAAATTATTTATTAAACGTCAGTTTCTTTCAAGATCCATTTTTGTGCCTGTCATCATTTCATGACTCACTGTTTCCTCAGAGTTTACTTGATCTGGTAAATTTATAGAACTTGGGTTTTTCCATTAAATTCACAGTGCATTTTGATTTTTGGGCTACCTTAAGCTTTAGATTTTTCCTACTTTAAAATTGGTGTTTAATTGTAAGAGGATTTTAACTTAAAACTCTAAAAGCACTTGATAAAAAAAGCGCATCACGACAATAGAACAATCAAAATTTAGATTTGTAGCTTCTAATGTAAAAAGAAAGGCTGTATGACGCTTCAGGTAAAAGGAAACTGCGATAACATAACGCCATTACCAGTATTTAAATTTCTAAAATAATTGGAAATTAGGTTTTCATGAGTTTCAATTTTGATTATGAAGTTCATGTTAGCTGACAACATGAATGACGCCTACTAATATGTAACAGGCTATAATCCGGAGAGTTCAGAGATAAGTGGACAAAGTCATGTTTAATCCTTTTTGCCCTAACTTTGATATATTGTTAGGGCGGGCCGAAAAAGTCGAAGTTTCTTAGATATTTTGCGGTAGTACGGAAAAGTTCCGAACTCCCATCATTAAAAAGTGTGCAGAATCTTATAACTCTGAATTGATATCTTCTGTCGCCTCAATGGACAGAAAGATGTGAAAATTGGATTAAAATGGTCACAATTCAAATGTTAATAAAAAAATCACAGATTTTGTTGATTGGTTTGCAGCAGTGCTTAAAAGTTACTATTTATTAACATCAACACCTTTACAAAATTTTAGAATTAAAGATTAATATTTTCTGCCACCTCAAGGGCGCTGAATTTTGGAAATTAAAGACGAATTTTTAAATAATTACACGTTTCACTTACTCTGAAGAGCCAAAACATTATGACCACCTACTCAATAATGCGTTGCGCCTCCTTTGGCCTTCAAAACAGCTACAACTCGCCTGGGTATAGATGCTACAAGTTTTCGGTAAATGACTGGAGACAGGTTGTGCCAAATGTCTAAGCAGCGGTCACGCTAAGTCGAGATATTCGGACATGGTGGTGTTTGAGCTCTGAACTGCCGCTCCATGACAACCTAAATGTGCTCCATCGGATAAGATCCGGCGAGTTAGGTAGCCAGGACATTAAGTGGAATTCATCAGTATGCTCCTCGAACCACTCCAACACTATCCGAGCCTTGTGGCATGGGGCGTTGTCCTGCTGGAAGATTCCATTTCCAGTTGGGAAGACAAACGCCATGTAAGGGTGCAACTGACCCGCAATGATGTCCAGATAGTTCGCAGTTTCATATTCTGTTCTACCACAACTACGGGTCCCAGAGCCGCCCATGAGAACATCCCCCAAAGCATAATACCGCCACCACCAGCCTGTGTATGACCTGCTGTATAAGAGGGGAGCAACCGTTCGCCTTGCAGACGGCGTACCCTGACACGACCATCGACGTGATGAATGAGAAATCGGGATTCATCCGACCAGGCAACTCTCTTCCACTCATCCATGGTCCAGTCCCGATGTTCCCGAGCCCACTGTAGGCGTAGTTGACGATGACTCTTGGTCAACAAAAGCACACGAGTGGGACGTCTGCTGCACAGTCCCATATCCAACAGTGTCCGCTGAACTGTGTGTTCCGAAACACTTGCGCTTAGACCTGCATTGTATTGGGTTGTCAGCTGAGCCACTGTGTGGCACCGATTTTGCTTTACCAAGCGGGAGAGTCATCGACGTCCTTTTTCTTTCATGACGCGTGGACGACCAACACCTTCGTCTACTGCTGGTGTCACAGTCATTTATCCACTTTACATGAATACTAACAACGGCAGATCGTGAACAACCTACCAGTTGTGCAGTTTTGGTGATACTCGTTCCGAGTCTTCGGGCCATTACGATCTGTCCTCTATCAAATTCGCTTAGATCAGCAGACTTTCACATCACTCGCAAAAGTAAGTGCAGGAATGATTACTTACCTTCTCCAGCAGCAGTTAAATACCATTCTCACTTAACACATCAGCCTGACGAGTTCATTGAAAAATGTGGGGATGGTCATAATGTTTTGGCTCGTCAGTGTATATCATTATAATGCGAATAGAAACTTGATTCAACCTTTGAAACATACAAAATTACAAAAGCACTATTTTTTGTAATCTTTTTTGGATTCAAATTGTGATATTTGCTTCCTGGATTCTAGTGCAGCTCTGATAAATCCATCAATGTTCTGCGGTCCAACTCTTTTTCTGGAGGCTTCAGTGACGAGTTTCACAATTCGCCCAACTGCTTGCGTGTGTGAAGTAAATTTAATAAAGTCCCTGCCGTCCATTGGCACATCTTCCTGTATCATCTTCAGAAGTTCATGAGAACTGATATGTCTGAGAACTGTAGGCGTTGTGACATAAAAAGCTTGCCAGTCAGTGAGATTTACGTAGTCTGTATCTCAAAAGTTAACAGCAGGAATAATGAATCTACGAACACAATTTCCTTCAGGGCAAATTTCATCATTTATGAATTTGTAACCAATGCACTATTGTATGATTTTAGCAACCTTATTTTTCTGGGATGTGATGGCACAGTCATGAACACTGGGGTGTTTGATGGTGTAATTCGCAGGCATGAATTAAAACTTCATCGACCAATCCAATGAATTATCTGCTTAATTAATTTCAACGAGTTACCATTACGACACCTATTTGAGCGTAAGTCTTCTGGTCCCTCGTCTCACACCGGAGACATTGGACGAAACTTGAAAGCATGCGAGAAACTGCCTTTTGTTGCTTTTAATTGTATTGAATGTGAATTTCCAGGCATTGATCTTACCAACCTATGTGGTAATCATAAATACTTATTAGACATTTGCACAGCCATTAGTTCTGAGGTTGGTTCTTCGGATCTAGCGAAGCGTCAACCGGGCACGTTGAATTTCGATCGCTGGCTAACAACTGCAAATAGAATAATGGGGATTTATATATCAACAACAAACCCATCAAATGAGTTTATAACTTTGGTTGTATTCATTCTAAGAGTTTACGCACTCTCATGGTTCCGAATTAACGTTCATCATTCCATAATGGATGGTGCTAGACACTTGTGGCATTTCATCAGCTCATCTCGATACTTGCCTAAGAAGTATCAGAAGTATCTAAGAAGTATTGAACCAGTTATTTCTCGCAACGCTTACTTTGCGGCTCCATAAAATATGCTTTTGGCTATGTTAACTGATGAGAGATGCCATATTAGAACCCTTGCAGCTCGGCGAATTATCAAGACAAGGGAAATTGGCGCAGATGGTAATTGTGGAAGTAGATTCGTTATTCAAGCTGTTAAATTTTGACCTACAGACTATGTAGTTCTTATTGACTGGCAAACTTTTTATGTCACAACGCCTACAGTTCTCATGAACTTCTGAAGATGATACAGGGCGATGTGCCACTGGACGGAAGAACTTTGTTAAATTTCCTTCACACACGCAAGCAGTTGAGAAAATTGTGAAACTTATCACTGCTGCCTCCAGAAAAAGGGTTTTATCGCAGAACAGGGATGGATTTATCAGAGCTGCACTAGAATCCAGAAAACAAATGTCACAATTTGAATCCAAAAAAGATTACAAAAAATAGTGCTTTTGAAATTTTGCATGTTTCAAAGGTTGAAGCAAGTTTCTATTCGCATTATAATGATATAAGTAAAACGTGTATTTATTTAAAAATTTGTCTTTAATTTCCAAAATTCACCGTTGACGCGGCAGAAGATAATAACCTATAATTATAAAATTTTATAAAAGTGTTGTTAATAAATAGTAAGTTTTAAGCACTACCGCAAACCGATGAACAAAATCTGTGATTTTTTATTAATTTTTGAATTGTGACCATTTTTAGTCCAATTTTCACATCTTTCTGCCCATTGAGGCGACAGAAGATATCAATTCAGAGTTATAAGATTCTGCACACTTTTTAATAATGAGAGTTCGAAACTTTTCCGTACTACCGCAAAAAGATCTAAGAAACTTCGACTTTTCCGCCCGCCCTAATAGTAGTGTTGAAACGTTATATTTTCTGCGTCATAACGATTCAAGTCCATAGTTCAATTTGCGTCCAACTGGAAGCAAGAACAATTGGAAGTCCACTGCTATTGTAAATGCAGCAAATCAAGTTTGAGTTCTGTTTTCTAGGAAACGAATCTCATGGATTTGGTTCACTTTAACTTTAAACCCTCCATTTAAGAATGTCTAATTTATGTGATATGATATTATATAGCTATTCAAAAGAAAAACAGCAACAATTTTTATATTTTGGGTTCTCTTTGACTGTGCTCTCTTATTTTTTAGAGTTTTAAAAGAATATATAAGAAACCGTCTGTTTTAAACAATTTCATATAACGGTAACCATATGTTCAGATTTTAAACTATCATCTGAAATTGAAAAGATGTCTTTAGTTGAAAAATGGATTTTATAAATAAAGAATGAATAAAAGGCTATGTTTTCCTTTTTATTCCAGGGCAGGTATCCCTTTTCTGTCATTGAAGAATGCTTTAAAAGCCATGTAATGCATATATCTAACGACAGAATAAGTATAATTGTTTATAATTAAGAAAGACATATAAAAGTTAATAATCTGCTGAAAAATTCAAAAACATATCTAAAAAGAAGCGAACTTTTTCTTATAATTGAAAATTTATCTTTTCATAACTGTTTGAATTTTGATTATTTAGCATGCGTTAAGTAAGACTTTGAATGCCTATCTTAGAAAAAAACGCAACGCGCTATAATTTAAGAAGAATGTCTAGTGAATATATGATATTATATGAACCCACCTCTATTTTATGGATTTCGAGTTCTCAACATAGGCTTTTAACACAAATGTCGTGCGCAGTTTTTTCGGAGCTCCACAGCTTGATCACCGATCTAAAAAAAGGAAAATCTTATTAACTGAGAACTGCTGATGGCGCATTTCTCTATGGAAGTTTTTCCTGTCGATATTTTGAAACGTAGTTTAATAAAATTTTTGCAAATTATTTGTAAATAGATGCGCTGTCTTTGTATATATTTGTATTGCGGAGTAAATATAATATAAAACTTTCCAAAAACTGGAATTTGTAGTAGTTCAATCAGGATTCCTGCTTTGCCTGTCGAAAGATATTTTGGACGAATATCAAGATCGCTTTTCACTTCAAATTTATCCGTTTGCCAGAGCAAATGGAACATTTAAAATAGAATATGTAATCAATCCTTCCACTTAAAACAGTTTATTTTTTAAAAATAAGTGTTTACTCAGACATTATTATCTGATGTGACAAAGTATTCCTTGATTAGAAATGGTGTTTGTAAATAAACAGTGGATTGAAGATTTTCTCTTCGTTTTTCACGAAGACAAATATTCCTTTTCCAACTATGGTATTTGTATAATTGATTGGTACAATAAATATGATTCCTATGCTGTCGGAACAATGAACAATCGTGAATTTAAAAAGTATTTACTGAGGAAGGAAAATTGTTGGTGAGGAATTGTGAAAACTGCCTAAATTAATTTTTATAAATACAGTCAAGCACAATTTATATGTTTCTCATTTGCACGTCGTTTAATCACAGTCCCTATTCATTCGTAAACATTGTGATGACAAAGTACTTCGTTTAAATGACTAAAAGCTTCTTTTAAACGTCATTTTCCTCCTTTCTGAAATTCGCATTGAGTCACTATTTCTCCATTTTTATGAAGGGGGAAACTTTTCCTAAATATTTCTCCCCTCTATTTCCAAATGAAGACCTACCTGCATGCACATAAATCATATAAAATAAGAAATGTGCTATGAATGCTCAAGATATGCAATAAAGGTATGCTTTTTCTCACTTTTATGATGCATGTATAAAATATTATTATTGTTTCCGTACTATGCAGTAAAATGTGAGCACTATCTCAAAAAACTCTAAAAATTGTTGCTTTTAAATGAATGGACTCTAGTAGCATTACATGTGTAATAATAAAATTCTCTTGTTAAAATTACTCTTTTCAGTTATACGTCGTCAGTCCCTTGTAAGACATATAAATGGTGCTCTAATGTATTTTTACTACCAATGAAACTAAAATGTGTATAATAACTAAGAACATAAATTTTCAAACAAAGCATTTAAAGTGCAAGAATTTTAAATGAAAACCTGTTTATATTATATCAATTTTATTCGAAAAAACACAAGTTTGCTGCTCCAAATCGACTGAGCTATTACATGCTGACTACAGACGCTAATTAATTGTGGAAATCTGCATCAACAGAATTTTCAGTAATTTTTTTTCAAAACCTGCTATAACTCAAAAATTACATTTGGGAATTGGTTCCTTATTGCAAAATAAGGAACATTATAAAACTGCATGCTATGGTTATTCAGATATGATCAGGCTACTTCTATAAACGAAAATTTGGCCAAATCCTTTGACTTACCGATATTGAAAACTGGACAGATATTGAAATTACTCACCAATACATTACATCCTCGTTCTGTGGCTGTCTTCTGGACAGTCAATAGATATGATTTATCGAATCCGAAAATCAAGCAGTTTATAATAGCTACAATGAGGAAAGTAAGGAAAGAAATATTCATAAACTATTTTCCTTAACGTTGTCCTGATGAGAAACAATAATGTTTTTTCCCCGTTCAGACAGATGATAACAGTGAAGCATCAAGATTCTAATTGTAGATTACATTATTTCTACTTCAAAATTGCGGTTATTTGGTTGCAAATATACGTAAATAAGGGTAATGTACGATAGTTATAACAATTATTATGAGTTATGATTTAGATTATGAGTAATTTTAAAACTGGGTTTCCAACGAGATATTTATAAATCAGAAGCGTACCTGCACAATTTCGCTCAATTAAATTAAAAAACGACACTATAAATGTATTCAAATACATATATAATCATATGGGGTTTTAAGCATTTAATACATCAGGGAAATAAAATTCTTTTTTCCAATCACGAGATAATATTAGGACATAATACTTATATTATTTTCTTTAATTGAAGATAAGTTCTGAATTTTTCAAACAATTGCTATCTGTTTCCGTCATTCGAAATATAATTATGTGAAAATATTCAGATTGAAATGAGGCTGAAATTCAATTCCTCAAATAAGTTGCTAAGGGAAATGTGAGCTTAAAATATTTTGGTGGTAACTGTTTGAATGAAAACTTTCAACAATAAGCTGATATAATACAAAAAATAAGCATACAACAGTCAATAAAATACTTATAATGGTGTGTACGACTAAACAGCACAGAGAGGTGTAAACCAGAGTTTACATTTGAGAAAATGGGTTAGGGGAACGATGCTATCTTTCAATTATACACGATTTATTCAAACAATTGCTCCAATACGGCGTTTTAGGTATTTGATACACCAGAGAAATAAGATTCTTTTTTTCAGTCACGAGATAATATTAGGACATAATACTTGCAGGGGAAACTAGAGATACTCGACCCTATGTGATCTGAATTCTACTTGAATTGACACTGGAAACGAAATTCTATTCATTGATGAATCCAAATTTAACCTAAATACCGAATCCTGAAGTACGCTCATCTAGAAAGAAACAGAAATACGCTATCCACCAACTTATGAGTAAGAGACCTCTATGACACCGGAATATGTTGGTCTAGGCAGGCACCATGTTGGATGGGCACACAGACCTTCATGCATTGGAAGGAGTTCTGCGACTTCTCTGAAGTATACAGGTGAGATTTTGAAGTTATTAATTGAAGTATATAATTTGTTGTGTATTAAAGAGTAACCTATACTAAAAGTAGAATATTAATGGCTACTTACTGTAGTACACTGAAAAAGAAATTCATTAAATATGACGTTGTTACGCCTGAAATGGCCCTAAAATCTTCGTGATTTTTTTATATTTTTTCAATGGTTGTGGCCTGAATGAGGCTGATGTTAGCACCAGTGTCTATAAGAGCACTGTTTTGAAGAGAACCAAATTTTATGTTAATTAGGGGAAGTTGGTTAGTCTCTTCACTCTTGCATGACATTAAAGATTTTATTGTGATATCTTTTGTACCTTCTTTATCTTTTTTAGTGTCTTTTTTCTTCTGCTGCTCAAAATGTTTCTGGGTTACAGATTGAGGAGAATTTACATAAGTAGTTAAGCCTGAACCCTTTTCCAGTTTAAATTCCTTCTACGTGTTTGAAAACCCCTGAATATGCCTCGATTTCCTCTGTAAGGATGAACATTTTGACTTTCACATGAATTATATCTTCGCCAAGGTCTGGGCTTTCTGGATTGGTTACCCCTAGGATAATAGCAACAATCCGTCGTTAAATGAGGTTTAGAACAAATGTGACATGAAATTTTATTCTGAGTATCACCTTCACGAGAAGTTGATGTTGTATCCCCTTTTTATGTTATTTATGGCATTGCCACTGGTTAGATTATTTATTTTTTATTTAAGTCAGCAATTAATTGATCTTTTATCAAATTTTATTTTTTAATGTTATGCATGTCCACATTGGAAATGCTGTTAGTAGAATTATCACTACTTTTCTCCAAAGCTGATTCAATATTTATTGAAAGAGCAAGTGCAGATTCGAGGTCTTTTGGACCAAATTCTTTGACCTCAAAACTAATATCAGGCTTTAATGCCTCTACAAATTTAGTTAACCTTAAGTTTTCTTTCAAAGTTGAGTTACAATTCTGGTTAGAGTTCTCCACATTCACATATTTGTTAGTCACCATTGAAACTTCATTAGCTAAGTCTTTAACAAATTGATTCTGTTTTTATGATATAGCAGAGGATTGTCTCTGAATTTCCTGAAAGGATTGTTTTTTCTCGAGTTTTTTGATTAATAGTTCTGCTATATTATCAAACTCATTTTCTTTAGAAGCGATAGGGTTCTCAGTTAGCAATTTGTTTAATCTGAGCTATCCAAAATGCAATATTTTCCCCATCTTTCCCAGAAAAAGTGGGAATTAAATTAGCAAGAAATTCCGACATGTTACTACTTTTAGGCATGATTGCTCTTTCAATTTCACTTTAGATACACAATAAACACCTTAAATGCAATATCAATATATACTAATAAAAATAAAATACACAAAATACATCATACACAATTGCAGAGATACACTAATTACACTATGCCTACTTATTATTATTCAAAATACTGAAATTCACTTGATAAATCTATAGAAATATATGGTGTTCACAAATTCAAATTTTCGTATTAAATGTTTACATACTTTTACTAATTTCATACACTACAATATACATTCAATACGCATTTTTCCATTACCATGTGGCCAACTAAATTGACATATGCTCTTCAAAGTATCACCTCAAAATATCTTAAATGTTATGAGTTTTTTAAAAATTTATCTTATTCTTATTAGGAAATAACTATCAATTATGTTTGGCCATATGATTTTTAAATAACCTTGGATGATGCAATCGGATGTAACTATTGGCTCACTTCAGACTGCATGAGAGAATAATCGATTCGAAACCCGAAGTTAAAATTTTTTAGCACGACACCAATGTTAAAGAGTAACCTATGCTAAAAGTAGAATACTAATGGCTACTTACTGTGGTAGTAGCCATTAATATTCTAGTAAAACAAATTCATTAAATATGGCATTGTTACGCCTGAAGTGACCAATGAAAAATTCAGGGTTACCAAGGAATAACATCTTATTTTCTAAAATCTAAATTTACTGATCACATCTATATTTATTTCTAGGTTAACATATTGAAACACAGATATTGATACACTAGAGATGAGCACAGAGACAATGAGTCCAACGAACATTTGCCCGAAAGTGGCGGGATAATAAATCGAATAGAGTTACGAAATGGCCATTTCAAATAAATCTGCACATGCCTTGCGTACGCTATTTACGATGAACCCCG
>BGPR01053693.1:0-10354 GCA_013235015.1 Araneus ventricosus | reverse complement strand
CTCCTTAATCATTACATCAAATCCCATCTACAAATCTCAAATTACTGAAACTAGATGAATACTCGGATGGTCTGATTTCGGCCAAGACTCAATACAGTAAGACATTAAGGAATCAACTGGCTGGGAAATACATTGGCTATTTCCTTTCCATAATCAAAGATTTAAATAAAAAGATTAACGAATTAAACTCTAACAATGACGCAATCCTCAATAAAGCTAAAATGTGGACACTACAAAAGGAAAACGCTGATTTAAGAGCTAAATTAGAAATAACTGAGGAAATTTCAAGCACTATTAATCAGGCTTTTAACGAAGTTACTGCTAGGCAGGACTCGTGTGCACAGGGGTTATTACAGTCATTCAAAGAGGAATTCCCTATTCTTTTACAAACCGAGAGAGAAATTGCTTGCCGGGACTTTCACGACAACTTGGAAGTGTGCAACACCAAACTTGTTGAGGAGGTAAAAAAGGAGGTTAAAACAACTAGGACCTTTGCCCAAGTTGCACAACTTCCGGGGGCACCTACTCACCGCTCCATTCCTTTGACATTTACCACTGGCCCTCCTCAGGAACCAGAAGGGGTACTTCTGATTCAGCCTAAAACAGACATTCATAAGGGTTTTAATAAGAATAGAGCCCTTTTTCTGGGGATTCTCAAGGAGAATAATTCGGTTATTAGAGTGAGAGGTGTGACTAAGTTACATGGGGGTGGCGTTAAAATTGTTACTGCAGATGAGGCTGAATCCAAGCTCATTAAGCAATTATTGTTGAGATATGATAAGGAAAAACTTGAAGATATATTTGAAATGTGTATTCCCCACAGAAGGACTCCCCAGCTTATATTGTATAACGTCGATAAAGAGATAGAGATGGATATTTTAAAAGAGGATTTACTCTCTAAAAACCTTTTCCTGGCTGATGAGAACAACAAACCCCATTTTCGGGTTGAGTTCAAGATCCCGGCCAGAGATAAGAGTAATAATCACTGGGTAATTTCAGTAAACCCCAAAAAGTTTATAGAAATTAGAGACAAAGGGGGACTTTATTTCCAATGGGTTAAGATTCGCACATCCGAATTTATTGGTGTAAAACAATGCAAACAATGTTTTGGATTCGGCCACACAACCAAGGTTTGCGACAACACCGGAGAACCAAAATGCGACAGATGCGGAGAGACGATAGTTGGAAACACTAGACACAGATGTAGGGGCTTCAACTGCATCCAATCCAATGCGCGATTTAATACTGATTTTGGCATCAGCCACAGCTGCCTCGACAAGAGGTGTAAAAGCTTTCTCAGACAGAGGGAATTAATAATAAAAAGGACCGACTATGGGTTTTAACACCATACGCGGGATACAAATTAACGTTAATCACTGTAAAGCAGCACACTCTGGAGTCTTTCAGGTCGCTCGGGACTTGGAACTAGATTTTATTGCAATCCAGGACCCGTATTTAATCAATGGTGAGCCTCCCAAATCAAACTTTGGTTGTAAGACTTTCTCTTCTCGAGACAAAAGGGCCATTACTTATATTTTAAACAAAAATCTTAATGTATTTTATAAGTTCAACACCACCCATACAGTGGCTGTTGAACTTCATTTTAATAACATGCTCTTTAACATTTTTAATTGCTACTTTCCACCTCATGACAACATAGAAGATTTAATAGGAGAACTAAGGGATTTTAACTTTTATAACAGTTTCAGTCTTTTAGTTGGTGATTTTAACTGCAAATCCAGAAGCTGGGGCTATGACTCAGATAACTTCAGAGGTAGAAAACTGACTGAATTCATAGCCGCCAGTAACTTACACATTTGTAATATTACAGAATATGGTCCTACATTCCAATCAACAACGAATGTGGGGTTCCCCGACTTGACTCTATTGAGCTTACCCGTAGCCAACTATATAAACAATTGGGGGGTCCTGGATGTTGAGTCCCACAGTGACCACAAATATATTTACTTTAAATTAGAATTAGAAGATATTCCAGAAATTGATTTCTATTTTAAATCCAAATACGGACAAAACAAATTTATTAACTATATCAAAAGGCACCTTAATCCATTAAAAAAAAAAACCCTAAAGAACATTAACAACACCAATCATCTTAACAAATTAATTAAAGATCTTACCGATCTTATTCAGAAAGGTGCTTTCAAAACTCTGTAAAAGAAACCGAAAAAATTTGCCAAGAAGTTCAGCTTCTGGAATGAAGATCTCAGAATATCTAGAAACAAAGTGAACAGTCTATTTAAAACATACATCAAACACAAAACAGAAGGTTCTATTTTTGAAATCATCCAGAGCTCGGGGAATGCTTATAGAAAAGAAAGGGCCATCTATAAAAAACTTCTCTTGTCCACAAAAAGAAAGGCATGGGAATCATTTTGTCTTAATCATAACGAAAGATTTGTATTCCTGTTCAATCTTGCATTTAACAGAGGTTCCAGTGAAAACTTTATTGGGGTCAACCCAAATAATGACCCCAACAACACAATTGAAGACAAAATAAATTATTTAATGGACAATTTTTCCCGAGCCCTTCCTCAGAAGACAATTTGGATTATACCCCTATAATTGGCCACGTTGAACCTATGGTACTAGAAGATATAGAGATGGTAATCAATGCTTTAAAAGGTGGTTTGGTTTGGTTTTGGTTTTGTGGCGCAAGAGCCATAAATTTGACCATTCTGCGCCAAACTATGTGGAGATCCGTCAAGATAAAAGTATGAAATTAATGTATAAAAAATTAATGGGAAGAAAAAACAACAAAGAGCACTGCTTAAATATGTGGATAAAAACCAATTGACCGCAAAAAAGCAAAAAGGTTCACGTGTGGAGTCTTGCCGAGTAGAAGAGATAAATCAACAGAATTCGTTTTAAAAAATTTAAAACGTTGGGAGTTAAAATTCGGATATTCAGAGAGTATGTGTTTAATCGACATACTACAGTTGCATTGAGAGCACATTGGCGTCTGTTCGCCGAACAGTAGATGGCGATGGGTATATTGAGTGTGACCAACTCGTAGTCTGGTGAGGAGCGTATCCGCTTTCCTGGTCGTTAGAGAAGGGCAAGGTTGTACGTGGGGTTTAACAGAGTGAAGCTTGTTATCCGTCTCCGTGTCCCACTGTCTCTGCCATTTTGCATAAAAGAGTACTTTAGTATATTTTTTAAAATCAGTCAAAGGGACAGTAGAATTAGTTATAGTATTCGCCAATTTGGCGGCCTTATCTGCTTCCTCATTGCCCACAATCCCAACATGAGATGGCACCCAACACAATAAAATATTAAAATCACGTGATGCAAGTTTATTTAAAAGATGTAAAACATTTAAAACCAAAGGATGGTGATGAGAATGAATATAAAATGATTTCAGAGACTCTAAAACACTTAGGGAATCCGTGTAGATGATGAACTTCCTTTCCATGCAATCAGATATGTTTTCCAAAGCAAGTAAAACAGCAGCTATCTCTGCCGTGAAAACTGAACAAGAGGAATGAAGTTTAAAAGAAAGAGTTTTATGCGGGAATACAACGGCAAACGAAACATGATCAGATGTCTTGTCCACAAAAAGAAAGGCATGGGAATCATTTTGTCTTAATCATAACGAAAGATTTGGATTCCTGTTCAGTCTTGTATTTAACAGAGGTTACAGTGAAAACTTTATTGGGGTCAACCCAAATAATAACCCCAACAACACAATTGAAGACAAAATAAATTATTTAATGGACAATTTTTTCCCGAGCCCTACCTTAGAAGACAATTTGGATTATACCCCTATAATTGGTCACGTTGAACCTATGGTACTAGAAGATATAGAGATAGTAATCAATGCTTTAAAAGGTGGAAAAGCCCCGAGCCTTGATCGGATAGATTTTCGGATGTGGAGAGCGGTTTTCATCCACGACAAAGAATTTATACTTGACTTAATTAACATCTGTTTTAAATTCAATTACTTTCCTGAACATCTGAGAAATGCCAAAGTCTTCTTTCTTCTTAATGATGGTAAAGATCCTGGTCTTTGTACATCATACCGGTCTTCTCCCAACTTTGGGCAAGATTATTGAGAGGCTCTTTCTTCTACAACTCAATAAATGGCTTGATCGAAACAATATCATACACCACAATCAATACGGCTTTCGAGAAGGCAAAAGCTGTGATCTGGCCATTCATCATCTAATAGAGACAATTAAAATTCGTATGCCTTCAGAACATCTCGCCCTCGTTTCTCTAGACATAAAATCAGCCTTCGATACTATGAACTGGCCGGTTCTTTTTAAAACCTTAGAATCTTATGGCTTTCCGGCTTTCTTTAAGAATTTTATCTACTTTTATCCCAAAAATAGAAGGGTTTTTTACACTAACGACGTTCTAGAAATTTCTAGATCTTGCTCTAAAGGATGCCCACAGGGTTCTGTGATCGCCCCTACAATATGGAATATATATATTAACTCTATTCTAATAAATGACAGACCTGATTTACATATTCAAGCTTTCGCCGACGACCTGGTACTACTAATTGGAGGACGAACGGCCAGGGAATTAGAAAATAAGACTAATTTAATTTTGGCTGCCATTTCCGATAAACTTGAAGATTTAGAGCTCAAACTTTCCATAGAAAAATGCCAGGCGGTGGTGTACAGGAGCATCGCCTCCCAAAAGTTTTCAAAAAGGAATTCTACAGTCCTTAATAGAAAGCCAACTTTCAAGATCAAAAACCACTCAATCAAGGTAAGTGACAGCCTTAAAATTTTAGGAATCACAATAGATAATAAACTATCTTGGACCGTCCACTTTTTAACTTTGCATGTGCAAAAGCTTTATTCCTAACATCAAATTTTAATAGAGTAGTAAAGTCTAAATGGAATATGAATAAAAATCTCTTAAAAATTTGGTACTACACCGTTATTGAAAAGGCTCTACTCTATGGTGCAAGTGTTTGAGGAGGGGCCTTAACAAAGAACCAAATCGATAGACTTCATAGCATTCAAAGAATATTCTTACTGAAATTTACAAGGGCTTTCCGCACTTCATCCACCAATGTTCTCAACGTACTCACCGGAATTCCTCCCCTTCACATAGTAGCCAAAGCCGAGTTTATCAAATTCCGGATCTGGGTTAACCGGTCTAATGAATATAACACCATTTTCGATATAAATCTCTTGGATAAATACGTGCCATTTAAAAACATTCCCTCCAGCCTCCAGACAGAAACTTATTAACCTAGACAGTAAAATTTCAAATGCCGACTATGAGATATACACGGACGGATCCAGAATCGAAAATGAGACTGGATTCGCCGTGTGTATTCTCAAAGATGAAATTAATATCCAGAACTATCTAAATAGCTAAATATCTAAGCCTCTCTTCGATATCTGCCATTAATAGCGCAAATACCAGATCTGAATTCGTTAACAAAGTAAAATCAAACATCTTTAAGGCAAAGAACATGGTCGGCCTTTCCTGGGTTAAAGCCCATGTGGGAATTCCTGGAAACGAATTGGCCGACCAACAAGCCGAATTGGCCATAACATCCGGAGAGAAATTTGTCATTCCTGCTCCCTACTCCCACCTCAAAGGCCTCTTAAAGAATTACATAGTAAACAAATGGAATGAATACTAGAATAGCTACGATTCAGCTTCGGGAATTAGGGTGAGAGGTTACATTAATCAGGTAAGCCCAAAATTTTTAATCCATAATAAGTTTTTAATATATTTTCTCAGTGGACATGGTCCATTCCCATCTTACCTTCATCGCTTTAAATTTTTAGACTCTCCACACTGTATCTGCGGAATGTTGGGTAATGCAAATCATTACATCTTCTCCTGTTCCCTCACCAAAGAGTTCCACCTAATTAAACCCACAGATGAACACAAAAAAGCGTGGTTTAACAATCTCTTAACAAATAGACAGGCTGTCACCAAAATGGAAGGCGCTTTCAGGACCAGCAGGAACATTTGCGATACACTGACCCAGGAAAGAGACCATAACTGACTCCAATGATGTCTTGAGGGTCCGTGTTACTTCTATCTTATCATATTGAAAGACTGTTCTTACTCTTTTTATCTTTTACCATTTTGCCAAGGACTTTTCACTTGACATCTCCTCTCAGGATTGGTTTTTATTTCACTCTTTCTTCAGTTCAGCATTCTGTGCTCCTGACTTCCCGCCTGCTGAGTCTTTCTTTTTTTTATTATTTACATGAGTTGAGCTTTTTAAGAAATACTTTTTTATTTTTTATTTAATTTTTCACTGAATGACAGTTCTATAGGTTTATAGCGCTCTCCACTTGTTTATGCGTGGTTTTTTTTTTTTAAACTTATTGTACCCTGTCGGTTCCTTGGTGTGGGATTCTCTCGGCGCCCTATGGCAGCTATTGGTCCATTGGCCCCGACAACAGATGACTGTTCCAATTCCCGAGTCTCTCTGCAGTTCTGGAAACCTGTTACCACGTTGTCAATGCCCTAACGTTGTTTAGATTTTTTTTTTTGGGGGGGGGGGGTGGGGCTATGCATTCTACTTTTGACCTTGTTTTTACTTTTAGACTACAAAATTTCATTCCTTTTCCTCTGCCATTGGCCGTTTTTATCCTGTATAGGACATAAAGTAATTTTTAACTTGCGCAGTTTTACTAAAAAAAAACATTCTGTAACTGATAATTTGATATTCCCTTATACGCGGGACGTGCATTACCGTTGACTAACGGAATTTATTCCTCTCTATCTCAGAAGCAATTATTATTATTAATTTATGTATTTTTAATTCTATGTTTGGTACAGTTTCTATTTGTGTGTCGTTTGATGTGTAATATTGTTTGTGTATGTTTTTATACTATGGGGTTTCAATATTTGACCTTTTTATATATCTGATTTTTACTGCTTTTTCTGTGTTTATTTGTTTGTTTCTTTTTCAATACTTATCTATTTTTATATATTTTTACTGTTCCTTGTTTGCCCGAGCAGTAAATCAAGCTATTTTCTCCCCACCGAGGTGGGTCGAACCATGTTTACACTCCCAGCTCTCTTGTATTTAAAATTACTGCCCCTGTTCGGGCAATGCCTGTATCATTTTTTTTTTATTGTACCCAATAAATCCCGTCCTCCACATGCTGGTGGGGGTCTCCCCACTGGTCCTCTACCGGCCTTACACCCTTTTTGGGTAGGCCGGGCCAGTGTGGGTATTTTTACGCCACACCAACGGGAGGACGTTTGGCCACTACGTATGATTTAACGTGCAACAGGCCCCATACACGGCGGATATTCAGTGAAATCGGGTCTCGAACCTGGAACCCTCCGGCCCCAAAGCCGAGACCTTACCACTAGGCCACCGCGGCCTTTAATTTCTACGAAAGTGGTCATGCAAAGATCGGTGCACATAAAGACGACGAACCCTCCCTAGACCAGTCTGTGGACATTGCAACACTCAGCTTTGGAGCCTGCCGTGACATGATCCTCTTCAAAAAGGGATGTAAATCAGTGCGACAAGCGTTGGAAGCAGGATCCCTCGTGATAATGCACGATCAAAAAGAATGGACTCATGCTATCCCCCCTCAGCCTTGTGTGAAAGAACCTCGCATAAGTCTTACCTTTCTTCGAGTTTGGTCTTCTTTACAGCAAAGCTTGGATGAGATGGAACGTGACTATACACAGGGTGGCCAGCCGACCGGGAAACCGGGAATAGTCAGGGAATTTCGGGAGACCGGGAAAAAACAGGGAAATTGATTCTAAACCTGGAATTTTTTTATTTTGATAATTCTTATTGCAGGCGACAATTCGCTTATCTTTTTTTTATAAATAGAATGAAACACCGTTGGCAACCAATAAAAACCAGTCATTTACTGACAATCAAAAACGAATGCCATTCGTGTTCATGTAAACACCTCGCCCTTTACATTTAAATTTCCAAGGGACCGAAATTTCGGCTATTAGTCCAGTCAACGAAGGGTTTGAAAAAAAAAACATTAAATCATATAGTTTTGAAAATTGGTACACGTGTTCTTTAGGGGCTTCTGGTAAACATACTAAAAGTCCCCGGTCCTGTGGGGTAAGCTCACGGCGCCATCTTGGATTTCATCACCCTTTTTTAGTTTTTAGAGAATATATCTAAAACTATTGAGTTTTCAAATTACAATTGATTTAACAAATTAAAGAGCGTAAAATTCCCTACAAATGCATGCTTATATTTTTCTTCCAGCGTTAATTGTTTTCCAGATAATGGGTCTCAAAGGTTGCCGCCATCTTGATTTCATTCTCCCTTTTTTAGTTTTTCTGAATAACTCGAAGAGTATTCAATTTTCAAATCTTAATTGATTCAACAAGTTAAAAAGCGTGAAATTCCTTTCGGATATTTACTTTTATTTTTCTGCCAGCTTTAATAGTTTCGCAGATTAATTTGTTGTATTTAATGTAATTTGAAAATCAAATAGTTTTCGAGATATAAAAAAAAAAACTAAAAAAAGGGGGATAAAATCCAAGATTAAGGCAAATTTTTAAATCCATTATCTCGGAAACTATTAAAGCTAAAACAAAAAAAATAAAAGCATGTGTTCGTAGGGAATTTTACGCTCTTTAATTTGCTGATTACATGTAATTTCAAAATGGAATAGATTTTGAGATATTTAAAAGAAACTAAAAAAGGGAGATGAAATAAAAGATGGCGGCAACTTTTGAAACCCATTATCTGGGAAACTATTAAAGCTGGAAGAAAAATAAAAGTATAATTTGTAGGGAATTTTATGCTCTTTAATTTGTTTAATCAATTGTAATTTGAAAACTGAATATTTTTCGAAATATTTAGGAAAAACTAAAAAAGGAGGGATGAAATCCAAGATGGCGCCGCGAACTCACCCTCCAGGAACGGGAACTTTTAGTATGTTCATAATAAGCCCTCACGAACATGTGTACCAATTTTCAAAACTATATGAGTTAATGTTTATTCACCCCCATTTTGGACTTTCGTTGACTGGACCATAAAAACAGAATCGCGTTCCTTTTGGTAGTTAAATTAAATAATATTTCTTGAGATAAAAATGTATAGTATAATCACACTCAGATGTGGAAGAAGAACCGGGATGTGGCTATATGTCAAAGAGATTCAAATAGCTTACGAGATCGTAAATTTATCTTTATCTGTCTACAAGTTAGCATCCACACTACTGCCTGCTTTTATGATGATTTAATATGAAATAGGAGTTATAACAGAATTAGTTTGTTTTTCCATTAGTATTATGTATGCATGCTCGTTTTTTTTTTTTTTTTGGTTTTTTACGCCCCCAAAGAAGTTTGACATATGAGAACAAATTTTGCAAAGTGATGGATTAGCACAAGAGGGGAGCTGACGCCACAGTAATTTTTTTTAAAAAATTCAAATTAGATTTTTATTTATTTAATTTTAAAATGGTAAATTCAGGTTTCCCCCCATTTTCGCGAATTTTATTTCTCTCTTTTTTGTTTTTGATGTTTTATTTTATTTATTTCTCTTTATACATTGTCCATTTTGAGCCGTATTGAAGGAAGTTGGTTGGAAAAAAAAGTTGTTTTTTTCTTTTGCAAACTATTCGATTCCATTCGTGTGACAGAATATTATGCTTCTGTGTTTTAATTTATAAACATCAGTAAAAAATCGTTTTCTTACATTTTTTTCTCTGCCTTTTTATGTTTTATTTTGCAACCTATATTTTTATTGAGATTTTGATCGTCCTAAAGATTTTTTAAGTTTATATTTTTAATCGGAAAGACCTGGAAAATTTGGTACAGTCGAATTGTTCATTGTAAAGATGTATTAGTTATTTTATGGTTTATTGTTTAAAAGTCCTAAATAAATGTTCTTATTTCAAACATTTTGCTTTTTTTATTCAAACCATACTGACTTGAATGAATACTTAGTATGGCCAATGTGCAGGTGATTTTTTTCTATGGTTGATGGGCTACCTCCGAAAAAAGTCAGGGGAATTTTTTATAAAACCTGGAAATGTCAGGGAAACTGAAACAGCAAAAATGATGGCCACCCTGATACAATACCATTGTGTAAACGTTTATGTCGAGACTAATTATGTATTATTATCATCATCAATGTAAAAAAAATAAATAAATATTTTTTTCATGTTAAATTGTTATTTTTTATTTTATTAGAATGATTAAAAAGTTTTAGCTATTTCTATCACAAGTTGAAATAAAATTTTAATAGGTTCTCTTCAAATCAGAAATTGAAATTCTTTGAGCAGATGTTAATAGTTATAATAAAACTTTATAATAAAACTATTAATTGATAAATTAAACATCGAAAATTTATGAGATCACACTTTAATCCTGAGAAAATAATTTAAGCTTTAAAATTAAGTCTAACTCA
>BGPR01053692.1:0-10354 GCA_013235015.1 Araneus ventricosus | reverse complement strand
AATTAAACGTAAATAGTAAGCTGGTCTTTCGGCAAAGCCCAATCTTTGTTCATTACAATTTTGAGAAAACGGAATTAATAGAAATGTGCCTGTTGCTTTATATCAAGTCATTTAGTGTTGTTTCCAAAACATCAAATCTTAATTTAAGCGAATTCCTAAATTTTATTGAAGTTAAAATTTCTTCTTGCAGATGGTAACTCCAGAATTTTGGCTTGCTTTTAATTTAAGACAGTCCTTGACTGTGCTAGCCAGTTCATTGATAGTCTTCTAAATTTTCCTGTGTGAGAGTAATTTTTTCACCTATCTCGATGCCTAATCAGCCTTGAGATAAAAAAGCTCTTGCATCTTCTATCCAGAGTTGGAAAAGCCATTTCTGATTAAAAGAAATATCAGGGAGGCACATAGAATAGTCACTGTAAACTTTTGGACTGAATATTTTTACTGCCTACATCGGAACTTGGAAACCAGTCTCGCCAATAATTTTGCAGAATTTAAAATTAATAACAATACATTCAGTGTACCAGTATATACGTTTTCAGCGGAAGCCTTTAAATCAAGTTTTAAAATAGAAGGAATTAAAAGTGGTCTCAAATTACTCGGTTTCTGCAGTGCTTTCAGCTCCCTAGTGCCCATAGAATGCATAGGTATTGTTAATGGTTATATGCTGTGGTAATTGGTTTTACAACAGTTAATGGTACTTCATTTCAATACTGAAATATCAATGTTGTATCTATAGTGTAGCATAATATCGTTACTGTTTTGCCTTGAAATGTCGTATGTCAAATTTGCCAAAACATTGCAGTAATCAAAAGCGTTTGTATAGGTTAGCCATTTCTACTCTCAAATGGTATGTTGTCACAAAATGGCTTAACTCGTTTGTGGTTCCATCTGTTGTATCAAAATTTCGTATATGTTTCTATGTGTGGTTTTCACATAAATGTTTACATAACAGCGACTATATGTAACTATGACATAAAGCTTTGCCCATGTTATCTTTCGAATAAGATAACTGAAGTAATTTTTTATTTGATTTGAGCTGGGAAGACAAGTCGCAGGGAGATTGAAAATCTCCGTCAAATTCGTTCATGGTCTATACAGCTGAAATGAAGTGAATGGCCCTAATTGTCATTCCGCATAATTCTCTTTCGATTGAAGATGGAAAGATTATTTCGATTTGGCGAATTCTGATAACAACTTTTGCATTGAACTGCTTTGAAATTGGAGAGTGAAAATCACTTTTGAACCCCAACTTTGATTACTTTTTAAACTATCCATGCCACATGTTGTCTGGAAGCTCTCACCAGTTACATTCGCGATCCCATTTTTTCATACGCGCAGTTCCAATCCTTAAGAATTTGTGGTAAGAAATGGTGTAGAGAATGGTGAAATATCTCGGGATAAAAAGAATGTAAAGGCTGCCGGCTCCTCTACAGGAAAATTTGGTTTCTAGAACAAGGATGTGTTTATTCGGTCAATCCTCTTGCAGCCAAGAATTTTCATTACATTTTTTCCGTATAACTCGGTGCGAAAATTGCAGTAGCCTTCCTAGACTGCATTATTTTAATTTCATAGACGTGCTATATATGCATGAAAATTTACATAATCCTCAACCAGTTTAACCTTTGCCATAAAACTGCTTTGAATGAAGCTATATCTGTTCTTTATAGGATACATTTTCCTTAAAGAAAACCTATAAGATTATAAGTGTTATTTCTTCGAACTTTTCCTATACCTGTGCAATATGGTACATTCGCGTTCAATTTAGTATAGTGAAGGAAACAGAGAATGCGTTTTGGATCTCTTTCTACTAATACATGTCAAAATTTCTGTTCCAGAACCTCTCGGCTATCGGATGTGACAGAAAAAAATGTGAATACGGGATGGAAAGGAGGAGTAATACGTTTGCTTAAGACATACATTGTAAGACCATTACAATGGAATATATGTATATTACATACTAATGAGTTGCCACTAAGTAACCTCATTCTGGAAACGGACTGTTGCACAAGGGGACCACACTCATATTCTGGACCTATTGTATTGCTTTCAAAAGATAGTGAAAAAAATCCAGTGGTCAAATTTGACCACTGGATTTAATCCTCAGCCTTTGGTCAAATGTACTCTTCAGCCTTTGGATCTAAAAGATATCAAAAAGCTAAGTACTGTCCAACAATATTTGTATCGCATCTGTCTTGCCATAAAATATTTTAGTAGCTCCTCTAGCATGTCTGACAATATCCCAGGTAAACTCAGTCCTGCACGATGGCTGACCACCGCAAACCGTTTGTTACGGTCATACATTTTCACTCCAAGTCCATCCCAGAATCTTATAATACTCGTGAAGTATGTAATGCTGGTTTATGCTCCAATGTGGTTTGAAATAAAAATGAAATCGAATTGCCAGTATGGTGCCCAACATTTCTTTCCCTTGCAATGCAGCTTCCAGACAATGTTAAGCAAATTATTTACAAAGTATTCTCAAACAATGCATATTTTCCTCATCCCGAAAACCTATTATTACCAATGCTACATGCATTCTAGAAAACACATCCGGGAATTGGCAGTTAGGCGTATTCTTGGAGCCAGATATAAGAAGACGAAGGACTCGGGTGATTTGCATTTTTTCAAGCTTCCTAAACTCAATTTCGAAGCACCGATTATATTTATTTAATTGATTGGTGAAACTGTGTTCAAAAAGAGCCACCTCTTACAATGCATATAAAAGGCAAAGACTTGAAAGAAATGTGCAAAGAAGAACAGTTTCTAGTACTAACTTTCGAGAATTTCCATGTCACCCGCAATCTGTTCAACGATGTGTTAAACTAATATCTGAAGCTGAAATGAATGTTTCTAGTGAGACTGCAAGAGATGGATATATTCGTGCCAAACTTCAAGCAAGGAAAGAACTTCCAACGTTTGACAACAAGGGACAATATTATTCTAACACCTAATATTCAATATGCATGAGGTATTATTATATACATTTCAAATTCGTAGATTTTTATTCTAAGCTGTATTCTGTCTGCATGTAATTCAAGAAAAAATATGCTAGTATTAATTTCGTAAAAAAAATTGAATAGTTAAATTACGTAATATTCATAGAATTATTATTATTTGTAGTACTATTTAATTAATCAATTAATGACTAATTTCGAAACATAATTTTCCTAATACAGTTTTTTAGAAAATCCAATATTTTTTTCATTTTTCTCCAATTTCTGATGTCAAAGGGACGCGGTTAAATATTGAGAGAAATTGATAAAAAATTTTCTGGGTTCTAACTGACCCATTATGTAACATTTTTATTGTAAGCCAGTAAAAAGTTTGGAATTTTTTTCAAAATATATTTTTTTCACAAAAAACGATTTTTCTGTTTTTTTCTGTTTTTCCATGTCAAAAGGGCTCGGCTAAATATTGAGCAATATTCAAGGAAATTTTTGCGAGTTCTAACTGGCCCATTACACAACTTTTGCGTACATAAAAATCCAAAATCGATTTCGAAAACAAAATTTTTTAGCATATTCCGGCACACCCTAATTTACATTACGATAAAGAAAGCCAGATTTATTTTTGTAGCAGACATGTATATTGTATCTGCAATCTGGGAGTGTGAGATATGATATTTGAATTTTATATTATTTTTTAGATATGATTTTTTGAACTACGACTAGAAATGTTCAAGAGAATTGGCCTTCATATATTACAAAGGATGTCCCTAAATTCAAAAATTTTATATGAATTCAAAGTAAATAAAATTTCATTTCATAACTTAATACTCGAGTGAACTGGTGAAATTCTGAAGCAAAATTCCAGTCATTATGCAGCACTTAAGTTATTCAACCTTCAACCTCACGAGACTTCATGGAGGGGACAACATTGTTTGGTTCCGATACCCTCAACAAACTAGAGACAGCGATCCCAAAAAGAAATGCACTATCTGTGCCGAATTAAATTCGTAAGGACAGTTAAGACAATGTGCATTGACTGCCCAAGAAATACAGCATTTTGTACCATTAAAAATTTCGCTGCAGAGCAGAAACGAGAGCATACTGTATTAAGTAAATGATATATGTAATTGCAATACTTTGCTGTGTATTGTTAAATTACCTCTATTCGATCGTACTACTTACCACATTAAAAAATTAATAATATATAAATATTTTACAGGTGAGATATGCATGCAGTTTATCTGGTATTCTGCGAAGATACAGCCACGGCTTGCTTGGGATGGCAGAGGGTTCATAATGTGAAGACACACGCAAATTAATAAAATTAAAAAATCAGAATACACGATTTTGTAGAGCATTACATTCTCTTGCAAACATTTTACCAATGAGTTTTATTTCTGTTTTATTTAGTATTAAAAAAATACTCACGACATATTATTCAAAGAAATGGAATTGGAAACGTTGTAGGCCAGAATTACCGCATAATAGTTTAGTTGTACTCATCATTAGAAGCCTGAGGAGGAACCAAGTAAGCTAAACGAGAGTTTAAAACATATCGCTGTTTATAAGGATTTGAAGGCCTACAATATGCAGTTACCGAATCAATCGGATATCAAGTCTGCAACAGTTGGATTAAATAGTCTTAAAAAGCAATCAAATGGTGTTAAATTTTTAAAGCAAACACAATAAATTTTAGCTAAAGCACTGATATCAGTGCTCTCTCAACTTCTCGTGGTTACTGTGTATTTAACCGTAACTTTTCTGAAAGAAGCCTAAAAACATGGCAATGTAGCAGATGTCATAGTTTTAATGTACAGAGTGTTTCTAAAATATCTTTCAAATATGCAAAGTCTTGTAGAGGAAGCCGATAGAGGCAGATTTTGTATTAAATAAAAGAACTAAATATAAAAATTAAATAATGGCATAAGAAATTAGATGATAAATAAGTAACATAAGAAAGAAAAAAGTTGTGTAGATATTAGTTTGGGATGACTCGCAAATGATTCAAGAGAAATAAGCTATGTGGAATTAGTACAAACTTTTTACACTCTTATTATTACCCACCTATTTTAATACTGTCTGGAACATTTGACCATAGTGGAAGAAAATCCTAGAAAAGAGTACATTGCATTTTGCACTAAAAAAAGAAGACAAGATATTTGAGTTCTTGATTAATTAAACTTTTATTTATAAAATTTAAAAAAATATTGCCAACTTTAACAATGAACTACACTTGGTTATGTGGAACAATACAAGAATATAGCAAACAGGATTTTGTTGATGCACATGTTTATCAGAGAACTTCTAATAAAAAAAAATATGCATACGCATTATACCATTATTAAAATTGCTGCAGTCTTTCTAAAAATGAAATATATGCGATACCAAAAAAGTCAAAGAATTCTCATAAAAATTTCCATCAAATTTTAGAGTTTAAAAAGAAACAAACACAATGACATTATATATTTTTTAAAAAATAACCTCCGTGAGCTCTAGTGAATAGGATCGGATAGCCAGTTTACAATTGCATCATTTGCACGAAGGAGAAATATAGAAATTGAAATAACTAGGCCTAGGCATTCGCTGAACTGGATCATGATCGTTACTAGACAATGTTCGCGAATTCTTTAATGTTCGAAAGCAGTTCGACACAGTTTCCACGTAAAGATCTAGCAAATTTTAGTACATCTTCTTCGAGAGTACTGATGAAATTTAGGGAAAATCATTTATGCTTGCGAGTAGTTACTTCCTTCGTCTATGTATGTACACGCAACAGTTATTCTGAAGAATTTTACTCATTGGGAGCTGTTGCTTGAAAAAACCATCATTGCTCAGTCGTCCTTGTCTCAGTATATATGAAATGAATTTTATAGGTTTCTTCACCTAAAGTTGCTACTGTAGCTTTCCTTCAAGAAACAATCGGTACATTTGCAAGGACGAATCTAAGAATCCCGGCACCCCGGACCCCGCAGACTCAGCACCTCTATTCACAGTGAGAGACAAACGAATTGAACTCACACCAAAGAAAATCTCCCAATCAGGGGACGCCAGGACTTGAGTGCACCAAAAAGTTCCGCCGTTTAAATGGCGAGCATATAGTGAGGTGCAAGAAAAAGGATTTAAAATTGATTAAACACATTAAACAAATTGCATAAAAAGGTGAAGCAATTAACAATTTAGTTAATCATTACAAAAAAGGGAATAATTAATTGAGAAATTTAATAAAACTTTAAAAAAATCCGTTAAAAAGTTAAGAGTTGCCACAAGACATGAAAGAAACTTTATTAGCGAAAATACTGATGATTTAAATAGCACTGGTAAAGCCGAAAATCATGTTATTGCTTAATTGCAATATAACAGTAGGCTAACAGCTTCAGACTGTTTTCCTTGTGTTCGATTCAAGTAAATGATTAATTTTTTCGCTATATCGAAAGTTCCTTATTTTTTGGAAAGTTTTATATTTACAACTGTTACCAGTCTTTCTATATCACATTTTATGTTGCTAATTCAAGGAAAAAAATCTCGAAAACATGTGTAAACAGCCGTGTCGAGAAGACAATGAACTCTCTGTGACGTAGCGACCGGGAACAAGGGGGGGGGTATAGATAGTTACGCTAGTTTAGTTACCAGACGCTAGTTTGGGGATGCGCCATGGAGTCAAACAATTACTGGGCTTATGCGAGGGCGTACGAGAAAAGAAAACAACCTGTTTGTTATTTCGCGCATGTCCTCGGCTTATGCTATTTTTAAAGCAAAATATATTGAGGGGACTTAAAAAATAATACCATGTCGATGGCGCTATTTACATTGGTTAAGCCGCTAATCACGACTGGGGTAATATACATATTTTTTTGCCTGCATCATTTACTCTCGATACGGCCAATGGCCAAATATTAATGCTCTTATATCGCTATTTAAAGTCAAATACATTAAAGAGGTGAAAAAAACATTTCCCGGCTCCGTTTACACAAGCTGAATCACTAATAATCGTGGGAGGGGGGCTTTCTTGAAACAAAGATATTCATCCAAAACAAAGTGTGACTATATCAAAGATTTCAAGATATTGAACCAAATGGAATGGTGAAGTAATTATAAGTGCATAATAGCGGAAATAGGTTTCAACAGCAGAGCCGGGTAGGCTGCGAACGTCAAATAGTTTTTCTTACTTTCGATTCCTGTACAACAATCTTTTAGGAATTCTAAGGTTCGTTGATTTTTTCCAAATATTTGAAAAAAAAAACCTTATATTTATTTTTTCAGCATAAAATGTGGTATGATTCTTTTCATACCATATTTTATGTTCATTGTTAAAAGTAAAATAAATGCGTTAATATAATGCTTTTTTTTCTTCCACGAAAATTTAAATCTTAGCTATAATCAAGATTTCGTGACAGTGAACCAAATGCTTCATATTACTAATCAGTGAAACAGGTATCAACAGCTAAGTAGGGAAGGCCACAAAACCATTGAAACGTATAGAGTTCGATTTAAATTCGTGAATGTATTTTAGATATATCTTTTGTTAATTTTTCATTGTTTTGCTATAAGTTATGAAATTACACATATTAACATCTATGCATCTTTCAATATTATGATTTTATTTTGCATGTTCAAAGAGAAAAATTGATAAATCCGAAAGAGAAGACTTTTTTCTGTGTTCTGACGTTTAATTCTATACAGATCGTATTGCAACTGTATAAACAACTTCATGATATTGAAAGAAATGCCTCGTGATGATATTGAGACAAAAGAAATTGAGCCAAATGTTGAAACCATTATAAGTGGGAAATCTCACATAGCACTCTAGACAATTGAGTCGAGTAGGCCAGGAAATTCAAACCACTTGTCTTGCGTTTGATTCCAGCACATGGGAATATTTTTAGATAATACATCTAGTGGCTTTTTTTCTGCTCAAATTTGAAACTTTATCATTTACCACTTTTGTGAATCAATCTATGTCACATTTTATGCTCTATGTGGAAATAAGGAAAAAGGAAAGAAATCAAATAATCAGACAGAAAATTATTTTTTCTTCCGACGCTCATATCCATATAGATAATTTTGTATCAGCATTCAAGATTTCGTGATATTGAACAAAACGGAATGTATTTTTCCGAATTTCGACTAAATTTAAGCCATTATAACTGGACCTTCTCGGACCTAGGACATAACAGACGAGTCGGATAGTCTACGATCTTCGATCGATTACATTAAATGAATGATTTTTTGAGGAATATCTTTCATTTATATTTCTTTAATTTATTCATTTACATCACTTTTGCTCAGATTCAGGAAAGTATATATTTATAAGGAATCTGAATCATTTTTTATCACATTTATGCAGCATGTCGAAAGAAAAATACAATTTAAATCAAATAAGAGACATAAATCAAAGAATAGACAGAGAATATTTTTCCTTCAGACACAAATATGAATGCGGATAATATTTAGCTATATCAAACATTTTGAGATACTGAAATTAATACTTCGAATTTTTAAAGGCCGCTATTGTCTGAATTCAAAATCTCGGATTTGAGATGGAACAGTTACAAGTTTGAAACCAGATTTCATCAAAGAACTACCTTGTAAGCGAACCCGTTGCAGGCCCAATTGGCCGTGGCCATATCTCCAAAGTTGGTGTCGTGCAGTAACTTGGGAACATGGTGATGGCTCAGGCGTCGTTCTCGTCATCTGAACACGGTTCAAAATTTCGGTGTCCTTCCCAAAATAGCCCTCCTAAAAGGTTAATATAACTAAACTAAACTTCGTACTAATCCGAATTTCGTCTAAAAGTTGAAGTCGCTGTAAGTTACGGTACCATTCATAGGTCTCTAGCACAGAGTCAGATATGTTAAGAGCATTAAAATGCATTTCTTGCAAACAAAATAATAAATTAAATAAATTGATAAAATACATGAATGTGTTTTGAGGTATATCCTCAATTTAATTTACTTTTTCGGTAAAATTTATTGAATTATAGATTATTCATTCCGAAGGGACTGCACTGGTAACAACTTTGTCAGCAATACTTAAAAAAATAAGATTTCTAATATCCTTTGTACTGTTGCGATGACTTTTTCATTAATGATCAAATCTTATCAAGTATATCTTATTTCAAGAAATAATCAAATGTGGATTAAGAAAACTATGTTTATTTCTCTATGTATAAATAAATAAATATATACAGGGTGTCCACACTTATCGTGATCAATATCTAATTTCTAAACCGTTAGAGATAGACATATAGTTCCAATCGGAAAAATGATTTAAATGAAGGGAAGAATTATAATAAATGTTTTCTTGTGTCACTAAACATATTTCTGAAAAAGTTACAAATTCTAACTTTTTATACGGTCCCCCGGTCCTATCAGTCATATTCAGTAAAATATTTTTCACATTCTAACATTTTAAACAAAAAAAGTCCCACTCTTCTGCGACTAAAACTGAGCGAGTTCTGAATCTTCGAGTTTCATGATTTTTAACCAATCCGCGGCCTCATCGAGCAAGTGCTGTGCATTGATTGGTGAATCGTCTTCAAGACGGCTATTGAAATGGTGTAAAGTGGTCTAAATCAGCGATAATCAAAGCTCCATAACTTGGTCAATTTTAGTCGCAGAAGGATGGGACTTTTATGTTTAAAATATTAGAGTGTCAAAAAAATTTTCCTAAATATGACTGATAGGACCGGGGAACTTATATAAAGTTAGAATTCGTAACTTTTTCAGGAATATATTCATTCACTCAAACCACATATATTATAATTTTTCCCTTCATTTAAAGCATTTTTACAATTGGAACTATACGTCTATCCCTAACGGTTTAGAAATTTGTTATTGTTCACGATAACTTGTGTGGATACCCTGTATATAGACATATTAGAGAGTCAAATGTTATAATTGAAATTCAAAAATTATCAAGTATCTCCTTTAAAAAAAATTTAACTCTCTGACTACTAAGAGTTCTCAAAATCTGAGTACATTTGCATACGGAGTTTTGCTTACTAATTGATCTGTGGAATGGATTCGTCCGCCCTGTTCTCCTTTTTGTCCTCACTACGGGTGGTGGGATATATGAATGACAGAACGCCGCACCGTGTCCCCGTACCTGATGCCATTACGGCAACCGAACCGGTTGAAAGGGCATGAGAATGGCAGGCCTTTCATCTCTTTTCCCTCCCTTAAGGGTCTCTTTGATGGCCACTCGCCCAACTGCCTTCTCCCCCCCCCTTTTCAGAACAGCAACTGGCCGAAATCCGCCCCACTAGTATAGAAGTTCATGGCCGGTTACGGACGGCTTAGGAGTCAGAGTGTTAAGATGGACTGCTGACATTTCAGCAATATTTTGCATTAAACAAGGTACAAGAAAGACACATTTTGGAATTCTCACTGACAATGCATTTAAATTTG
>BGPR01053691.1:0-10354 GCA_013235015.1 Araneus ventricosus | reverse complement strand
ATGCTTGTTAGCTTTTGGATACATGCAATCGATTTATTTTTTTAGTTGCTAATAAAATTAATTAAATTATTTTATTTAATTAAAAATGCTTTTTCATCTTTCCTGGCGCTATTCTGCATTAAAACGTATCTAGAGATGCGAAACTAAAATTGAAATGTTGTTGCTAGTTAATTCGGTAAATAAAGGGTTAATGTACAGACACTCTTACGGATTTGTATTATAGTTCACTTCTCCATTTTCATTAATTTCACATTTAATCTCTATTATGAAATGAACATTATTAATTGCATTAATACTACATTATGTTATACAAGCATTACAACTCATATAAAAGTAACTATGTTCTGAAATTTGCTTTATAATTTATTATTTATCATAATTCTAATTTCTGAAATCAAATTTAGATGGCGCTTACTTCAAGTGACAGTTCAACATAGGAAGAACACAGAATTTATTTATTGAAAGAGCATTTGGAAGAGAAAGAAATTCGAAGCGATAAAACTGTATTTTATTGAAACATTTTGAAAATAAAGGCGATATTTTTCAGCTTTAAAGTGTAAAATTGTTTGTACGAAAGCTAAAACATATTGTTATTCTTTCATTTATTTCTCAGAAGCATTCAGACCAAGAAAAGTAAGACAAAATTTTCAATGTCTTATATATAGAGGAGCTCAGTCATATATAAAGGAGACCTTGTAATATGAATTCACAATCGCTGAGGATGTCCCCTAACGATTTATTGGGATTGAAGAAAATAATCTTTTCTTAGAATGAATTATAGATGGCAGCCCAAGCTATACAATCGTACTTAAATTGATTAAGAAAATGATGACAGAAACAAAGTTTCAAAAGATGTAGGTTTATATAAAAAAACGAAAATGTAACAATTTTCTCACAAAATTATAATCTAGGTTCGTATCCATATCGTAACTAGGAAACTGGTAACTAGGCAAAAGCTTTTATAATACGATAGCATATAACAAAGCAAATGGAAAGCACGAAAATATGGCATTTTGGATACATAAATGTTATGGACAGCTATGTTCCAATGATTTTAAATGTAACTGATTTTTTTTCCTAGATATTCTCGTACTGTTATTTCTATTCTCTCTCATAATTCCTTTAAAAATCAGTTATTTTTTCGTTAAAAAAATAACCTTGGAAACAAAGCTTAGCAAATTCCAAACTGCATCATCTATTCACAAAGTTCTATGCATGTGCTGAAATTATTTGAAAGTGGAGAAAACTATATTAGAGTGAGTGTAAAAATTCAGACTGTGGTTCAGTACGAATGTTTTTTAAATGTTGATTTCAAATAAATGGACCTGGATATGTGAGGATTCTCCGATATATATATTTTTTTCTTTATTCACGTATTAAAATATTTATAATATCTACTGCGAAATATTAAGCTTGATTTCTGTTAAATGAACAGCTTAATGTGTTTGAAATTATATTTTACGACATCATCTTGTATCAAAATACGTTTTATTTTTCCTCATTGCATTTTCACAAATTCGAAATTTGCAAAATATTTTAATATCATTCCAAATGTCCATTGATTCCAGGAAATGTACCTTGATTTAATAAGGGAATATCAAGTCTTTCCTTTTCTCAAAAATAAATTGTTTCAAATTAGAATTTAAGTTTCTTATATGTATCCACCTTATTTTTATTATTATTAATTAATATAAAAATTATTTAACTGTATCCCTTAATCTGTATTATTCCTTTAAAACAGAAATATATTTTTATGCTTTCTGTTGACCACAAGCAAAGGCTCGTATAATAATTAATTAAAATAATTAGTTACTATAAGTAAAAGAAATGAGAATCTGTCTTATATTCTAACACTAATTTTGATTTTATTATTTATGGAAAGTCAAATGATAATTTTTCCTTATCAGTGAAAGCGAAATTGTTCTTAAGACCCACAAATGTTCAAATAAAGATTCATTATCATAAAAAAATTTATAAAGAAGTTCATCTACTTTTATTAAACATAAATTATACTGCAAAATATTTTTAATTAGTTTAGTTAAATATGTGAAATAATTAAAAGATTCTTTTATTTCAAACCATGTAATATCACTAAATTAAAGTACTATAGAGGAAAATAATAATAAATTCGAAGAATCTAGCTAAGCTCTAGAGATTTATTTCTTCGTTATTCTGATACAGTGAAGACTGATTCGAAGGTTTGAATTCGAATTCGTCGCTATTCGACATATTTTTATCTGGCTCTATGAATTTCTTTTTTTGAACAATATTAAGTCATCTGAAACACACCAAAAGACTTAACATATTCCTTCTGATATTTTCATGTCCAAATGTAAATTTAATTTAATAATGCAAAGTGTAGTTGTAAGTTTTGAGCAGTTGATGCAGTGGGAAAAGGTAAAATGATTTTACGCTTGCAGCTGATTTTCACTATTTTGTAATTTTTTTTCTGAAGCATATTATTCCCATCCTTCTCACATATTTTCTACCAGGGTACTAATTTATCAAAGTTACCAGGCGAATCTAACAAGCACCATTAAACCAGAGGATGTTCTAAGAAATCTTAACAGAGATAATTTTTAGACAGAAGATGCCCTTTCTTCTGGAAAAATCTAAATTTTTCATAGATTTAGTAAATTCAGGTTGTTCATAAATTATTTTCGAGATTTTCACTCTTCATATCTTTCGAATGAAATGTATTACAAATATTTCGTAAATCGTAATCGTAAAATGGAACTCAAAGCTTTTTATGTGGCAATATGGAAATTCTGTGCACTGTGATTCACGTGCAGCTATCACACAAGAAAAGTAAGTTGCAACCAAGCCGAACTAAGGAAGTGCTGGGCCAAATTCGGAAAATGTTTGATCAACATTTTTTATTTGTTTATTTTTCAAATTTCAAGAGTCTAAAGATTTAAAATTTTTGCTTCGAAGTATAGTGAAGCAAACGAACTGTGTATCTTGATCATCTTCCTTTCTTCCAATTGAAACCTAAATTTTGCACAGTTCTACAAAACTAATGATAAAACCTTATACTAAATATTATCCCTCTAGTTCTTTGCGTTTTTGTATCATCAAATCCACATGTACAAGGATGAGCAATTTTCCCCGTAACGGATATTGTCAAAAATTTAATAGAAATCTATAATTTTCGTGTTATGACAATGTTGTAATTCACTCTGATCACCATGTTGGGATTAGGTGAAGTCACCATTATATGGGTTGAGTGAAGGAAGGATGTGTAGGTGTGCTCGTAGATTCAATCATAAGACCATATTATCACAACAAAAATTTCTTAGAATACATTTAAAACCACAACTAAAATCGGCCTTCACACCGCACCTAGCTAAGCGTGGAGACGTATTATTGCCGCGAGTGAGAGGAGAAGAATGTCTGAGCATTTTTTTCTCAGATTGATGTCAGCGCCTCCTATGTGACGTCACACTCAGCACAGTGTAGTTTGAAGTTAACAAATTGTATTTGCATATTCGAATTACAACTGCATCCTCCACAACAACATACCAAACGTCATCCGTCTAGCTCTTCTACTGTGTGGAATCTTATTTTATTTTACCAGTTATCAACATTTGTCTGGGAACTTTTTCATCAAAGCCAGATACCAGAGGTTGTGGGTCATAGTACCTGAGAACTCTGTCTACAAGTTGATCTCTCGTCGTCAGTCTAACTTGTTGCGCTTTTCTGTTTTGGCGTTCATGGAATCTCAAAATGTAACATTTGATCTTTTAAAGTTAGATAAACAGAGTTCATTTCTACATATTCAGTATTTACTTAGAGTCGAACTTCTGCATTTATGCCGGTTATGCTTCAACTCCTTCAATGTAGCGTATGTCTTGAAAATCTTTTATCATTGAAATTTTAGATATTCGCACGTATTATTCTGAAAACATGAATGAGCTTTATTAATCAACAAGCTTTCGAACATAAAAAATTCCAAAAAATCGTGTTAATTAATAATTGACGAAGTAATGTAAAAAAATCTTTACTTTGGAAATAAACTTCATAGCTGATTTTTAAATATGCTGAAAAATGTTTCAGGCAAATTTCTTGAAGCTCTATTTTTGGGCGAAATGCAACGGATTGTACCGGATTTATGATATATTCCTATTCATGAAACTAGTTGGAAGTCGGAAGATTATTGATACAATTTATTACTGCTCTTTCTTTAATAAATTCATAGAATTTTTTTTATCATTTCACTTTTTTATTCTGCAAGTTCAGATTTATTTGTAAATAAAAGAAGCTTTCAGCGCTCAAACGGTGCAATCAATTAGATAATATTAAGTGCTGAGATGAAAGCAAAAATTTTGTTAAATCACAGGGTACTGGCTTCTTATTTTAATCACATCTTTAAAAAAATTATTAACCTTAGGATACTCAGTCGCTTGTCACGAAAAATTAGAAGGTAAGCAATTTAGTTCTATGGAAGATACCTGTAAAATTTTCTTCATGTTTATTAAAGAAATCTTAGTTAATCTTCACTGTGAATTGACAGAGTTTGAAACTAATTTTCAAATTTTGTTAATTGCATTTTATTCTATTTTACTCTTTATATTTCAATGAATTCACAATTACTCATGCTGCCATCTACCGTTTGATCTGGATTGAAGAAAATAATATCATCTTAGAATGGATTATAGATGGCAGCACGAGCTGTGCTATACCCTTTAAAGTAATTAAGTAACGCAAACAGATGAAAAAATTCCAAAAATTTAAAGTCATCAATGTAAAACGAAAATATAACGAATTTTTCTCGCACTTGTGATCTGGGTTGGCATTCATATCGTAACAAATAAACTGGCGATAGAAGAAAATCATATATAATACTGAAGCAAAACATATTTAAACCACGAATATATGACATTTAAGACAGAAAATTTTCACAGCTTATTAAACTGCTGTGATTTTAATTATAATTGATTTTTCTCTCAATACTCGTAGCATTACTTCCATTTTTCTCTTACAAATTTAAAAAAAATTAGTTTAATTTTCATTAGAAAATATTAACTTTTAGAATTAAAAAAATTTTATCACAAATCAAAATATTTTTTTATCACTGATATAGAAATTTCTCTTTAATTTCATATATATAAAGCGACAGGGAAAATTTGTTATGCTATCACAAGATTTTATGCTGAAAATGATATTTGGGGGGGGGGGGGGGGTTACAGAAATTGAGTGTGAAAACTTTTCAAACAAAAAATTAGCTTTGGCAAAAAATTGAGTAAACATTCCCTTTAATTCAAAACATGCATTATCAATCAAATTAATGTATTAAAGAAGGTGTTTAATCAGCCCAAAGAATTCCGCCGAGCCACATATATTTAATGCTTTGTTATTCTGATTCAGCGGAGCTTGTCTAATTAGAACGTTTTAATTCGAATTCGTCCGTAATTCGACCATTTCTTTAGCCCCTTGAATTTCCTATAAGCATAAAATGTTAACATAAATGTTTACATAATGAAATAATATTAATATAATAAAAATCCTATTCGTATAATGTTTCCTTTTAAGATATCTCAAACACAACCAAACCTTAAACTCATTCCTCTTTATGGCTTCACGTCCAAACATAAACTAATTTTAATGATGTGAATTGACAATCTCAGTGTTTATAAAGAGCAGTCTCTCTGGAAATCGGTGAAATAATTTTATGCTATAATTAAAACTTTTCAAACAAAAAATTAGTTTTGTCAAAAAATTGAGTATAAATTCCCTTTAATTCAAAACATGTATTATCAATCAAATTAATGTAGGAGAGAAGAAGTTTAATCAGTTCAAAGAATTCCACCGAGCCACAAACATTTGATGCCTTGTTATTCTGATTCAGAGGAGCTTGTCTACTTCGAACGTTTAAATTGGAATTCGTAGTTTTGTGAAATTCTTCTCAGAGGCAAATTTTTCGAATCCATCTCATATTTCTACCAGGAAACTAATTCATCTGTTGCCAGACGTATTTTCCCATCACCATTAAACAAGAGAAGAGTCTAAGAAATCTTAGCAAAGATATTAAATGTTCGTAACTAACAACGCACTAATGAATAACTTGTAGTTAAAATAACCTCTATTTTGTGCAACTGCTTGGGAATTAGCTTTATAATTTAGATCAAAATCATTGAACTTCTTGCTCAGCAACCATACAGGCATCTAGGTTTACAAATTATTGTCGATGTTTCTGCATTTAATACCTTTCGAAAAAAATTTTCTGATTCATTTGAATAGGGAATCATAAGATGCAACTGTAAAAGCATTGTTGTGGTCATTGCAGCTTTGCATTGTAGGCGATTCTGTCTTCAGAATTAAATATAGCGAATTCACAATAGAATATGAGTATTGTCCTTCACCCCCTTAAACAAATCCAGTCGACATTACAGAACGCCGCTTTAGGTGTACGTAGAATAAATATCCTTCAGAAAATTATTCTGCCTAGATGTTAATTCAAACACTTCCATAAAATGAGTAGCTGATACCTTAACCAAACAGAAGGAAGACCGGCCACGTGACAGAAGAAGCATTAAGCGTCCCAGAAGTGTTTACTTACTGTCAAAGAATATAAACCAGACAAGAAGTTGTGCAGATTACATGCCGCATATGATTGTAGAGAAAATTCTTTCCTTTTCATAAAGTACAAACTATACAAGCTGCGCAGTTGAACAATAAATTTCATCGTTTTCAGTTCGATCAACGTATTTTGACTTCAAGAGAACCTGATTAAATTTATTGCCATTAAAATGAAGACCTGAGTCTCCCAAACTCCTTTGCTTTCTCTTGATGAACTGAAGTGCAGAAGCGTTCCTGAAATCCAAGTTGTTATATTGCAAATGCTACAGAACATTTGAGAGAAAAGTGAATCCTCATTCGATGTATTTCGAAAGAAACACGAAAGTCATCCAGGTAAAAACTAACATTAATTTTATATACATATTAAGAAAATATTTTTTGAATAATATTTTTCAAATGTAATCCTTTTTATCAATATTCAGTTTATTCGATTATTATACTACAATCGAAGAGTGTAAGGTTCGGAAATCAAACGATGATTTATATATGCCCAAAAGTAAATTTTCTTTTTTCATTCCTCTGTGGATTGGAAGGCTACTATTGAACATATGATAACTTAAAATATTTCAGAGTTTTAAGCATACTTAGAGCTATAATTTGATACACGATGTTGCGCAGTATCTTAATTCTAAGCGGTTCAATCTTTAGATTATTCGTCAAACGTCAAGTTAGGGATATTTGACCTGAGCAAAAAGCTACTGAAGTTTCTATGTTCGACCAAAATATATTGTGTTGTTGTCATCAACTTCCTCGTGTCGTGCAGCTGGTCGCCGATATGGCAACTCAAATAATCAAGCTGGGTGGAAGACCTTCGCCTTGTTTAATGACATAATGTCTAGTGTTTTTGGTAGTTGAGCCTTATATGAGAATGAACTTTTAAAAATAGTTTGGAAATAATTGTTCATTGACTAAAAAATCTTTTTAATGTGATAATTTCAAATAATACAAAGAAGTATTTTAGTAAGAATTTTAAAAATAATTGAAATTTATTCCATTTTTCCTCGCTTGCATATAAACGATTTATATTCAATTATTATTTTAATAATAATCATTTGCTCGAATTGTTTGTCGTCGTTTGGTCGTATTTAATGCTCATTGTTGGTTTGAATTTTCTTAGAATATATTTTCTTCTTTTGCATTTGTTTTTTTAAAAATATTAGGAGAACAGAGTAAGTCGATTTAGCTTTTTTAGTTTTTTTATAATGTAAAACACTTCTTAGTTTTTTCTTTTCATTTTTGTGCTATTCTGTTCTATTATAATTTCCCCAAACCGGCTTCAATGCACTAGAAACGTTACTAGGTTCCTAATTCCATTGCTATGATTTTTATCATTTAATTAATTCAGTATTTTAATTGTTTATTTAATTTTTATCTAATTTTATTTAATGAATAGATTTAATTTATGAACTAGAATAATTTAATTTAAAATCTTATTTAAATTATTAACAATTGTGCTTTATAATTGGCATATTATTTAATTTTTGGTATTATTTTCATTAATATGTTTTGATACTTAAAACGTTTTCAATTCAGTAGTTTTAACCTAATATCTAAATTTCGAGTACATACACATTATCGAAAAATGTAAGTATTATTTGCATGTAGGGTCAAGTGGCCCTAACCTTAGGGATACTTGCACCTACGTGATTTTATTAAATATATTAATTTTATGATTACATGACATATCAACAAAAATGCATTTCTTATTTTTAAAAACAAATCATTTTATGCTGCTAACAATCAAAATATTCGAGAAATATAAGAAAAGTTAAAATTAGTATCAAGTATCCCATGTTTCCCTTATATTCCCATTCTCGATGAAACATCGACCCTTATATGGACTTTTGCATAGTTTAGGGTTTAATCGTCAATTTTGTCTTTGAAAGCGACCGTTGTGCTATTTACTGCACATTACAAAGAATTTCGTCTGAATTAAAACTAATCGAGCAAATTTGAGTCGTTTCTTAATATGCTGCTAAGAGGAGTTTTGTTTATCGACAGTCCCTAGCGGAATAGACGGCCAGATTGATGGATAATTAAACGAAATTGAACTGTTTGAACCCATGTTGACAACTTGTCACGTAAGTTTGAAGCTGTTATTTAGCCCCATGATGATATAAATAAATATTATTTTTATAAAATATGATTTCGTAATTTTCTGTCCTAGGTAGTTATAAATATACATTTGTGTATGTGTGTGTATGTAGGTATACGGAATTTTAGATGGAGAAATGTTCTAATATTTCAGTCATTTTTTTCCTTAAAGATATTATAATACTTTCCTTACTATAGCAGCCTATTTACAAAGTTCAAATTAACGAGAATGTTTTAAACCTGCCTTATATTTTCTTTTTTTTAACTGACACTTATGAAGACAGCCCTTAATTTTCTCATTACTATCATTAATTCTAAGAAAATATTCACATTATTGTTATTAGAAATGTGTCCATGCAACTATTAGGTATGTTTCCATGCAACTATTAGGTTTGTGTCCATGTAACTATTAGTTATGTGTCCATGTAAATATTAGGTATGTGTCTATGTAACAACCGCAATGGCATTTCGACATATATGATGAGTGCTTACCAAAAATACCATTAAATATCTAAAGAACGATGGTGAACGAACGAGCGCTGATTATTTGGAACATCTTCAAAATAGAGACACCATTGTTAAGTCCAGACATCACCTCTTCTGATTTTCATATCTTATTTTAAAGTTTTTCGTAAGTGTTATCTTATTTTGAGGTTAAACGGAGACCAGGTTGAATACCTGGAGCTTTCACCAACTGATCATCATAAAAGGCGCCTTGTTCTTCAATATGGATATGCAAAGTATGGTGTCTAATTACAACAAATGTATCAGCACAGTACACAATTCTGCAGTTCAAGACATTGCCTCAGTTAAAAATGAAGCACTCTGCTCTATTTTTTGATTGGCCAATTTAACTTACTTCCTGAGTACCCTAAATATATCTTCAAGCACATGCAAAGCGTTACAATATGCAAAACACAGAAAAAAAACTTGGTGATAACGCAAATACATTCCTTTATTTCGTTTCAGTCACAAAATACTTTCAACATTTTAGAAATAAATACATTTGTGTTATCTTCAACAGAAGGGAAAAAATGGAATGAAAGAAGGAACATAGTCAAACAATGAATTTTGAATTTGCCATAGACATACAGAAATATATCAATTGAATGAGAGATGATACATTAAGTGAATGATTCATAGCGCTGTAGTAGCAGAGATTCTTAACCAAATATTGTAGAACAAACGTTTCGTTCCCAATAATATCTTGTAATTTCTGCGAAATGATTTATTACAAGAATTTTGAAATAATTACATAAATTTTATTAAAAAATTGCAAATATTACTCCATAATACAGGTTATCATGCCATGAACTCACCATAGTGCGATTCCTTAATCTCCGTGGATAAAAAGTGTCCAAAGAACCGTAAATCAAAGACACCTAGTTCTCGAGAAAATCGCAATACAAAAATGATAACGTCACATTCTGTTCCTTTAAAAGTGTCCTCATTCAAGTCATGAGAATTATAATTCAGATCGTCATAAACATGAGAATTTCTTATGGGAGCCGTTTGAAGGAATTGGTGTATCGAACCCTATTTATAACATAAATAGAGTTAGTTGTTTGTTTTCATGCTGTCTGAAAAATGTGAACATTTTGAACTGTTGCCACAGTAAACATCAAGTCTTATGCGTGTACAGCTTATTTTTCATAGTTTAAGTTAAGTTTCTTAGTGACCG
>BGPR01053690.1:0-10354 GCA_013235015.1 Araneus ventricosus | reverse complement strand
TGTGTTACATAGTCAAGTCAACGATGGCCCAAAATGGAGGTGAAAAAACATTAAATCATATAGTTTCGAAAATTGATACATATGTTCGAGAGGAGCTCCGGTTGGACAAAGTCCCCAGTCGTGGGGGGGGGGGGAGCTCTCACCGCCATCTTGGATATCACCCCCCCTTTTTCAACTCCTACTATTAGTTCGCACTCTCCCTATATATATTTATTTATATATCTTGTTCAAATTTTCAATCGTTAATAAAATACTTTTTATTCATCCACTCAAGTTCAAATACATTTTTTAAACTTGTAGTGGATGATACTTGATGTTAATACAGTTTTTTCAAATATTAATTCATTAATTAAATTTAATTAATTAATTTTAGTTTTATATGGGAGAAAAATTTTCTCTTATATAAGATATTTAGCAGGATATAAATTTAGGAATAAATACCGTCAGTGACGAAGCGTGTAGATCGCTGACCGAAGTAGGAATTGACTAAAATTTTTTTTATATTACTTGTTTAGTTTTTATTGAATATCACGAAAACTATTCAATTTCTCAAATTACATGTGATACAACACATTAAAGAGCGTAAAATTTCCAACAAATACATAATATTTAGTTATCTTCTAGCTATAATAGTTTCCTAGATAATAGGTGTCTTGGATTTTATCCCCTATTTTTAGTTTTTCTTGAATATCTCCAAAAGCATTCAACTTTCAAAATACAAGGGATTTAACAAATTAAAGAGCGTAAAATTCCCTACAAATAAATGCCTTTACTTATCTTCTATCTTCATTAATTTTTGAAATATTTGGCCACAAAGTGGATGATTTATAAAAAAAATTTTAGTTGATAGTCCAATCAACGAAGGGTTTGTTAAAAACACTACATCATACAGTTCTGAAAATTGGTACATATGTTCGCGAGGGACTGCTGTTAAATGTTCTAAAAGTCCCCTGTCCTTAGGGGGGATCTTGTGCCGCCATCTTGGATTTCGTTCCCCATCTTTTAATTTTTCTTGAATATCTCGAAAACCATTCAGTTTTCAAATTACACTTGTTACATCAAATTATTAATGAAAGAAAATAAAATTCCCCGCAAATACTTTTTGGTGGCAACTTTTATTTTTCTTCTAGTTTTAATAATTTCCGAGATAATGGGTCTGTGACACCATTCTGTTTTTCATTCCCCCCTTTTTTTAGTTTTTCTTAAATCTCTTAACTATTCAATTTTCAATTACATGTAGTACAACAAATTAAAGGTCGTAGAATGTCCCTATAAATACATGCTTTTATTTTTGTTCTAGCTTTGTTAGTTTCTGAGAATAAAAGTTATGCAAAAAAAATTTCCAATTTTCTCCGCCAATGCAATACGGTGCTCTAGACCATATGTTGGCCAAGTCGAAGAATGATAAAAAATCACAATTTCCACTACAAATTTTATTTTCACATCATTGAGACATATGGTTCAATGAGTTGGAATGTACTTATCTTTATTTGAAGATGACCGCTGGAAAATTCGAACTTGATATCTAACTACAAGAATTCTTCCGGACATAGCCTGAATGTTTTTGTTGGGTACGACATCATATTGGACGGGGCTACTGGATTCTTTTACAGGAACTGCCGATGGCTGGAATGTTGCAACGTATAAATTATTATATTATTATGTTCTAGATCAAGAGGGTCGCTGCAGGGCACACGGAACATCTAATTGCACGCCTTCTTCCGGACATCACTTGGATATTTGTTTTTCTTTTTAATCCACGAGTAGCTAATTTTCTTCGCACTGCCCTTCATGACAAGCGCTATGCACGCCTAGGATCACTTTTTCGTTCCGTTGAGGGCAGGGGATTTATTTCGATGAGTTCGCACGGAAAGCCCAGCGCTGATACCGGGAATCCCCTCCACAATCCTTGACGTTAACGCCTTTAGGCCTTCATTGCAACCCTCAATTCCAATTTGGTTTGGATCAATCTCCCTTTCCTTTCCAATTTTTTATGTTTTCCATCTTCCATTCCCAACTTTCTAAATTCTCCTTCCTATCTCGAATTTTTCTTATCTCTCCATTTTCAAAATTTTCAGGTCTCCTATTTTCAGTCAAAATCGAGAGAGAGTCTGAGCGTGTCCTCTAAATCCCAAACACCCCTTTTTAAATTTCTCCTGGCGATGGCCTTTATGCCAAAATAGCCAACTTATTAAGTTATCATTGGTTAAAAGTTTTCAAAATCATGCAACCCCTTAGATTAATTCACGCCCCTCGAGCCCTTCTGTCCAATCCCGGCTAATTCCAGAGCATCTTCTAGCAATAACCCATGTGGGTCTCTGAACTTTTTTCAGCGAAAAGGGAATATGGATGTGTTGACAGTTACTAAACAGAAACAACCCGTGCGAATCGCACCCAGGTCAAAGGTGAAGAAATAAAATGTGCTCCCTCGCGTCATAATTTTTAGAAAGAGATCTCTTGACCGCAATTTTGGGTGGAGAAACCCAATAATTCTGTCAGGGCTATGCCGAAAGGATTCCAATACTGAATTTTTCTCAGCGGCGGTTTTTTGCCTCAAAAGGAAAAGGAATGTTTCTCAGGGTTGTTTCAATGCTGGTGGCTATGCCTCTTGTTTACCAGAAAGTCAAGAATTTATTTCAACTTGCCTAAAGGGGGGGGAGAAACATGGGAGGTCTTTCCCACTGGAAAAAGTGAAAAAGGTCAACGCTCTCTGTTCTGAGACCCAACTCTATTGAACTTTTACTCAAATAGAAATAATTATTTTCCTTAATAAAATGAATAATAGTTGGTTCGTCATTTTTATCATTTTTGTAGTTAATCAAAGGATACAATAAATTATTTGAAGAATAAAATAAAAATAAATAATAGTTGATTAATTTATCATATTATACACGGCAGTGTAGTTAATTAATTTACGACACACATCTTCTAGAATTCCAACAGTCATTAGAATTTTATAAATAAAATATTCCAATTAAACTTTACATAAGTTAATTAAATGCCATCCCTTTTTAGCATTTAACAATTAAATATTTCAATTGAATTTTTAGTGATTTAACTAAACTTTACAATAAATACAGTTTAAATTTCACTCCTTTTTTAGAATTTAACAAATAAATATTCTAATTGACTTTTAGTGATTTAACTAAACTTTGCAATAATACAATTCAATTTTCACTCCTTTTTAGAATTCAACAAATAAATATTCTAATTGACTTTTAGTGATTTAACTAAACTTTACAACACTATGCAACTTGATTAGTTGATTATTACGAAGCTTTATTTGTAGCTTCCTTCTAAGTTAATGTGAAATTATTACGATTCTGGTTTCATTTCTTTTGGCGTTGAACTAATGCTATTGCATAAAAATGGAATAGAATGTAAATTCAAAAACATCCTGCAAATGTTATCAATTCAGGTCATTTGATTCTTAAGCTTACCTAAGCCCTTAACATTATTCATAAAAACTTCTTTGCACAGACGGATGGTTGTTGGTACGCGTTGGGGGAGGAGGTGGATATTACAATAGGGGGTACGCGAAAATAAAAAGATTAATCAAGGGGTACGCGAAGGAAAAAAGTTTGGGAACCCCTGCTTTATAACATAAGAGATAAAGAAAATATTTAAATAATAATTAGAAAGTGGCGCAACATGAAAGCGAAATGACTAAAAATTAGAAAGAACTGAAGACAGCAATGCAGGAAAGGAAACAAAACAGAGAGGAAGATTGTGAATAAACGAGAATTTCTCTGTGATTAGAGATAATTCACTAACCACAAGTCGAGATACCCCACACGTCCTAGGTATACAGGGCCAACTGGATGATCGTCGTTGCGACAGCAGTCGGAAATTGAGGGAGGAGTCCTAATAGCCATCACCGGCCACGGCCCAACGCCTCCCGTGGGAAGTACGTTCCGTCATCGAAGTCGAAATAATTCAACCCTACACCATTACTTTCCTCACAAGGGAAGCGAGAACCCGCCTACTTATCCGGAGGCTTCTTATCCTCTTACTCGTCGTGCCCCCATGGGTAATTTCTTAAGTGAACAACCCGCCCTGACCTAAGTCACTCGATGGATTTGAATTATTTGACCGCTACAAATAGCAATGCGGGAACTGTGATCTGCGCAAAACAGCTTATTTATTTTAATTTTTAAGGGGGCAAACGACTCTTATGCCTCGAAAAAATGAGGTTGAAACTATCAAATTCGATACTTGTATCTCTGAAAAAATGCAGTTCACATACTCACATTTTTTTCTCAGAAAAATATCTTTTCTTTCTCTTATGGTACACACAATTTCAGACCTTAATATTGGTATGTATTTATTAAGAGAGTAATAAATATGGGTATAATCTTTGGAGAAAAAATGAGATAGTCACCTTGCGCGCATGATTGCTGATAAAATATTGAAAATATTAGTCTAAACATAAACTAAAACAAATTTGTGACTCTTTAATGGAGTTGACTACTATAGCAGGTTTTTGGTATTCCTATGGGATGTAGTTTTTCTAGTGCATTAGCCAATATATTTCTTCACTCATATGGAGGAGACTGAATTAAAATGAACTTATATGTGGTTTCCGTTATATTCATGACCTTTAAGTGTTTAATTATGATAATTTTAAATCCATTTATAACTGCTCTCCGGAAGAGCTTAAATTAAACAAAACTAATAATGAAATAAACAAATGCACCTTTTTGATATGGAAATTGAAATATTAAATTCAGGAGTCTCTATTGGTACATTTGATAAAAGAAATGAATTTAAATTTAAGGCTATAATACTTTGTAATTTTCATTCAAATCTTCATTACAAAACCTTAAAGAATTCCATTTTTCTCAAATTAATAGAATAAATAGCATTTGTAATAACCATTCAAATTTTGTTAAAGCTTTAGATAATTTAAAGAACATTCTTATGGACAACGGATTCCCAGATTCTTTCATTAATGTTAATAGTTTTTTTTTTCAAATGAGTAAAAAAAGTTTATAATTTTTCTTTATTAATAGGTTATTTTAATTTTATTTATTATAACTGTCTTTATATTAGCCTTTTTCTTCTGATTAATTGGTTGGAATTTTTCTTCCTAGATGGAGCTAGGTATGCTAGCTTCCAGTACTTTTTACTCCTTTTGTCATTAGCGTCTGGCGTCTTCTGTTTTCATCATAATTTCGGCAGAGAGGGTAAATTATTTTACACACTCTAGTTTCTTTTGGATTTTATTAAGGATTTTTGCCTCTTGATTTTTTCAAAATGTTTCTCGTTTTGCGGTTGGACAGAATTCAGGCCACAAAGGGTATTCTTTTGATTTATAATCTTACCCTTGACGGAAAATTTTGTCCATTTTAGAACTCCTATATGGCGAGTGGTCTTCGAAAAAGTTCGTCATTCGAGTTCTTATCCATTCCTTCCATTTTGAATAATTTCTTTCACATTCTAAATTCTATTTTATGTGTTTAAATATTAATCGTTGTAATTTTTTGTTGATGCAATCACTTGATGCTGTTGCGTTGAGCACGCAAAAGGGTGTATTGTTATCGATTTTTGTTTAAATCTTCTGTTTCTTATTTATATTTTTTCTTTTTTTTACCTTTTTATTTATATTTCTATTATTTGGTCAAAACACAATATTCTGGGAATATAAGTAATCCAAACAGTCTGTTTAAGAAACTGAACCTCAATTTATTAACTTTTAAATTTAATTTCTATTTTATATACGAATTTAAAATAAAATGTTAAAAACTGTTAAAATTTCAACTTTTCCAACCCCCCAAAAAAACCTTTAGGTGAAAATATGTACAAAAATTGTGGTTCAATTTGTAGAACATAGCACAACACATATTCAGTAAAACTTTTATGTAAAAATATTAAAATAGTTCTTGAGATATCGTGAACGCAATATAAAAAAAACACATTTTGAGATATAGCGCTTTAAAGATATGGCCATTTTCAATGTTTACGTTAAACAGCTGCTACATTTTCCTTTATAATTTTCATAATTATGAGAATTTTTGAACGCGGATTGTTTTAAATTGTTCAGAAGACTGGGGAATAATATATAATTTTTCATAAAATCGAAAATGTTCGACGTTTAACATTCCTATGTTCATTAACTGTATAAAACTTCGGAAATTTTAGCAACGGAATAATTCTAATCATGTCGGAATGTAAGAAGAATAAATAATATATAAGTTTCTAAATAACTGCAGGTGGTGACGCAGCTCAGAAACCCGATGAAGAGAGCCGCCACTGGTTATGTTTTATGTGTTTAACTAATTATTCTCTCACGTGTGCAAGATCGTGAACAAGTGCGTTTGAGTGTGAGAGGAATAAAACCTTGACCAGTTCGAATCTATGAAAGGGACCTGAATTTCAGGCTGAGTTAGAGACAATATTTTTCTTTTTAAGGTTCTTTCTAAAAATAGATTTACTTATCTTATTCTTATCAAGATCAACCGAGCTATTTTTATAACAATGCAAAAATAAAACTACATGTAACGAACTTTCTTTTGTCCTTGATGTTTTCCTTTATTACTGTTAGGAACAGCCTGCACATTATCAAAAAGATGAAAATTCTTAAAGACCGAATTAAAATTCGAAACAACGTTGCAAGTGATTTGGATATGTAATTTCAAGGTGATTAGAAATTATGATAAATTTAGTGTAATTAGTAGAATAATAAAAATTGACTTAGGTTAAATTTATAAATAGGGTCGTTTAATTTACGAATATTTTTTACCGAATTATAATTCTAAAAACATTGCAAGCTATTTTGAAATACAGACATCAAAGGGGCAGATGTAATTTCGAGGCGATTAGAAGGTGGGATAAATTTAACGTGACTAATAAAATAATGAAAACTAATTTAGGTTAAATTAATAAATAGACTCGTTTAATTCATAATAAGTGAATTAAATTATTAATTATGTTATGCAAAATTAATATACGATTAATATTATTGTAAAGTATCGTGAAAACTCCAAAATTCTTAGTATTTGTAGCGTTTTCAGTGTTCGTAAGAAATAAAATTAAATAATTAAAATTGACTTTTTTTCTAGTTTCCTGAATTTTAAAATTTCATCTAGAAAATTTTTTATTTAATGTTTTGTGTTGTTTTGGGTGCTTTTTAGCACATTTTTGGCCGATCCACGAGAAATAATGATCGGAAAAAAACAATCGATGCACCATCAAATAGAGCAAACAATTATCGTTTTAATGGCGTTTGTTTTGAAAGTCTAACGTAATTTCCTGAATTTTGAGAAATTTTTAAATAATAGTCAGTTTTCGAATGAAATTTTAAGATTTCAAAATCAAATGACTCCATCTCACGTTCTATTTTCTTTATCTTTTTGAAAATTTTCGAGCTAATAAATAAAACGGTTCTCCTTCATTTAAATCAAGAACGGTTAAAATACCAATTTAAGTCGATTTGTAATTAATTTTTTAGTTGATGGGATCAGAGAAGTTTTTCAGAAGGAATCGGAATACGGAAATCCCGTTCAATCCAAGTGTGCGCCATCTGGCGGAAAAAATTAGAGCTATGGCTTTATTTGGCTTCCTACCATGAATGAGGGTAGGTACGGGAATATGATGAATTACTTTTATTGCTTTAGTTTGAATGAATTTTTAAACCGTTTAAGCAGGTTTAGGCAAATGGGTTTTTTTCTCCTTTTGGTTATTTTTTCTTTGTGCGCGTCTGTCTGTTACGTTCTGATCAATTTCGCCTTATACTTCAAGCTCATGATAGACAATTTTTTAATCTAGGGGGGGGGGGGGGAGGGATCGCATTCTGATTTATAGTTTTTATACTTTTGATTTGTTTCTAAAGTTTATTAAAAAACACATGCTGTTTAAGTTGCTTCTTGCTGTTTTTTAATGATTTTCACGTTGCAATTTTTAATACAGTTTTGGATTAACGTACACTGTACTGTTTTCCTACAGCTCAAATGTCATAATCGCGAAGCAAAATAAGCGGGAAAATCAATAATGTCTATCTTCTGTTTTGATTTTGTTTTCAAAGCTTTTTCGTGTCATTGTGGGCGGTTTTTTTTTTTAATTTGTTGAAGTCCCGATTCCACGGGCAACGCCGTGCGGGTACTGCTAGTTTATTACTAAAAGAATATTTTAATCGTTTCCACGCGCACACAACTCGCGAAATCGGCGACTTATTGCCGCCATGCATTTTCCCTAAAACACTTACGTAATATAGTAAAAATAGCTATTATTCCCTTCACTTTGATCACATGTCTATCTGTTAAATCCCTACCTGAGAAAAAGCAGGGATTTTCTGTTCACTTTTGGCTTGAAACCTTATACTAAGATGTACGTACATTCCGTCACTCTCCCATAATAAAATGAAAATTAGAATTTAACTCGGAATGTTTAATCATTTAACGACTACAATTACGAAAAATATATTATTATTATTTATCTATTTCCATATTTATATATTATCTATTTTCTCACGAACCACTGAATGGAGAAACGAGACGAAAGTACTAAAAGATGAGAAATAATCCAAGGAATCCATTTTGACCATTTAAATTCTGAAATTATGATTAGTTAAAAAGATATTAATTAAATCTTCAAAATTGCCGTGCTGCCATCTATTGGCAGAATTTCTTTTCCTTCCTATCATTAATTTTCACATCCGATGTCCTTGCATTTTTTTTATTTATTAAAACGGAAGCTGGGTTTGTATAAAAGGCTTTAATTAATTCTTTGTATCTTTGTATCTTTAATTAATTCTTTGTATTTATAAATATCGGAAAAATCGTTTTCTTGCATTTTTTTTTCTTTCTTTTTCTTAGTCTTACGGTGCTTTATTTCGTAAAGTTACCCTTATATAAGTCATGTGATGCCATCTATTGAGAAGAGACAATTTTCTGTTTTTTCCCTATTATTAAACTTTAAGATATGATGTTATTGCATTTTTTATTTATTTCGCGGAAGCTGGTTTGTATAAAAGATTTTTTTTTTCTTTTTTAGCGAGCTTTTGTTTTTGATTTATAAAAATCGGAAATATCGTTTTCTTGCATTTTTTTCCTTTCTTTTGTCTTACGGTGTTTAACTTCGTAATGTTTGTTGGAGGAAGTAAGTGACAATATTTGTCGAAAAAAAGAGTACGGGCATATGAAAAAATATGGATCCCGAGGCCTCACGTGACCTCACTTCTTTCCGGCAGGAAATATCATATTATTTCATTATTGCCCATGCAACGCTGGACCACACAGCTAGTAACATCTAATAATTTTTGTAGATTTTATAGCATTTCCTGGTTCTCATATTTTTTACTTATTTTAATGTCTTGAATGGTAAAATGTTATATACAGTATCTGACAAGAATTTTAATATCGCAATATTTATTACATAATTTTCAGCCTGTTCTTTCTGTCAGAGTTAGGCAGAATTTCACCAATCTTGTTCTCAAATTAAATGACATGATATTTGACATTTAAGGATAATAACTCTTTATATGTAAAGATATTAGCTTAATGGAATCAATAGTTTAAAAAATTACTACTCTTTACTATTGCAAATACATTTCGGAACCAATGATACTCCTAACTAGAAAGTCGCATGGCCCAAACTGAAATTCATATTCTCTCCGGGATTTTGTAAAACAATTTTGAAATTTGAAAAATATTTTTTTGTGTTAAAAATATATCAGATTGAGATATTAGACGGTATTATCATCATTAAAACAACATTTACCATGAAAAAATTAGTAAGTATTTAAAGTTCTCCATTTGTTTTTGGTATCGAATTCGGTTTGGGCATTTTCTTAACAATCATGTGGCGAATTTTTGCATGCATTTTTAACAATTTGATTAATTTATAAAACATATTATATGCTTCATAGATTTTAACATTTTTAAAATATGTTTTATGCAATAAGTGCATCAGATTGAAACATTAACCCGTTAGGACACGCAAGGAGGTGTTCGACACCCCATGCCGCGTATAATGTGAAAAATACTAACTTCCCTTTAGTTGAAATGAGTCAAATGCATGTTAGCTTCCTTTAAGGTCACATTCAGTAGACGGAACGTGCTTTAAGAAAAATTCTTTTGTTTTTTTTATTGGAAATTAGCATGTGGGGTGTAAAACACCCCCTTGCACGCCCTCGCATAAGGTTTCTTTGTTCATTTGAGTGAACGTGTTAGAGATAGCAGAATTATAATGTCTCGCTATTTAAGTTTTAGTGAGGAAAAAAATGGATTCAAGAACATTTTATATTTTTAAAACGGAGATATTTGCGGGTATAAGACTTTTAAACTGGCTAATAGTGCAAGTGAAAATGTCATGAGATTGATGCGAAAGTTATTGGAAGTAATGTAACAGTAAACAG
>BGPR01053689.1:0-10354 GCA_013235015.1 Araneus ventricosus | reverse complement strand
GGTAAGCTATTCGATTTAAAGTATTCTGTGAATGTTACGATATTCACATCATTCTTTTTCCTCCTATTTCTTTAAAAATAATACACTAAGTTAAATGTATTATTATCAGAGCATAAATGAAGACATTCAATATCATTTCTTGTTTCATTTTTGTCTTTAATGCCACGCAGTTTGCCGTCAATCTTTTTTTTACTACATGGAAATAGCACGTCAATCGTCGCGAGGGAAGTCCAAAACAGCTCTGAAGCCATTAGTTATTACACTGCTGGCATCAGCCAATAAAATTTTCAGATTCCACTCAGTTTCATTTATTTATAGCATGAGTCTTTCACACGATCAAATGGTTCTTCCATTTGTGTGATGCGGAAGTTTGGAGAGGGGGTGCAAGCTCGGGTATCGTTCTCGTCATCTGACCGCGGTTGAAAACTAGTAGGTCCGTCCAAAAGTAGTCTTTGTATTGCTTCAAAACGGGACGTTAATATAACTTAATTAAACTAGACACAGACGGCGTATATTCTTCGACAGGAACATTCCATCTGGAATTACACCAATTAAATACATCTTTCATAGATATAGTTAGTTGGCGGTTCAAATGCTTGTTGTCTAAGTTTTGTCAGAACATTTTAATTAACAGAATTTGAAATTTTTCTGGTTCTTTCCAACAACGATTTTGAAATGCAGCTATTATTGCATTCAGTTTTCTCACACCATCTTCATATGGCTGGTGCACCATTTTTCTCGCCACCAAGGACAGGCCTCTATTTCCATCCACGTGATTACTGTACTTCATATAATGAAACAGCAGAACTTTCAGAATGGAACTATATTCCCGCAGGACATTAATTCTTTCTATATTCACCAGCTATACGGCGATAAGTGATTTTGCATCCAGCTGAGCTATTGTGTGATGTAATTTTCTTCCACGTTTTATTTACCGCAAATTATTTACATAGTTTATTACCAATTCTGCTGTTTCGTATTCCTTAGATTTAATCCAGAGTCGTTTTTACTGTTCCTTGTGGTTTTTTTTCATTTATTTCCTCATCACTCTCGGAATGATACTTCGAGATAAATTCCAGTAAATCGCTTATATTTTATATGACTTCTAAAGCAAAAATACTCAAATGTTTTATTTTATTAATATTTACAACATTTTTTTATAATTTAAATAAACTCACTCGCCAAGCCACAAAATATATCAGACGATCACATGAATAGGGTAAAAATAGTAAAGTTCAGTTTGATTATATTAACGTCCGTTTTGAAGCATCACGAGGGCTATTTTGGGACGGACCTCCTCATTTTGAACCGCGGTTAGATGACGAAGACAACATCCGAGCTGGTAACCCCCTCTCGAAACTTCCGCACCACACCAGCGGGAGAACGTTTGTCTCCCTAAGGTTGTCCACCCAAACTGTAAAATAGCTGGAATGGCTACAAGACACAGGGGCACAAGGCGGCGTTCTGTCTCCCTAAGTATGATTTAACGTGCAACAGGCCCAATACACGACGGATCTTCTGTGGAATCGGGTTTAGAACCCGGAGTCCTCCGGCTCAGCGGCCGACACCTTATCACTAGGACACCGCGGTCTCAGTTCAGTTTGAAACGATACAAAAAAAGAGGTATAGAAGCAGTGATGTAGTCGCAAAATAAGCAATACTAGGGCGCTCTAACTTGGGTGACAAAATTCGCGCTGTTTTAAGGACATTTTCACAATTTTCTCCTGAAACCAGCGGGAGTGGCCTCCCCTAAACTTTCTCGTATACTTTTCAAACATTTGTCATTTCCCTTTCCCTGCGTTGATAAAAAGTTCGAAGCAACTGTAACCCAGAATGCAATGACTATCAGAAGGTTTTTCATTGTTGATTATAGTGATAGTAAAATATTGAGGTGAAGAATCATATTCAAAAAGATACGTATGTATTAAAACTTCGCAATATTTATTTTTTTTTATCAAACTCGAGCAATGCAAGTTCCACGTGTGGAGAAGAGAACAGGAGAATAGCTTGCGCATGCGCAGAGATTGCTTCCAATACGCAAGTAAAACGAGACGCCCTAAATGTTTGTTTCCTTACAAAATCTCGCCGCCAGAATTGGTTTTTGGCAAACTGCCAAGTTTTCGGAGTATCCCTTCTTTGCACAGGCATTTACGCATGCGCATGGAGTTAACAAGTATGCTATTATACAGACCGACAGACAGTCAGTCCGTTGATGGATTTGGCTCAACATTTTATACGGACCTACATTCATGATGATAAAACTGTGTACCAAATTTTATCCATCTGGCTTTTCAAGTTTTTGAGTTATAGCATTCGCATGACCTCGAACATACAGACAGACAGACTTCCCGTTGACGGATTTTGTCCAAAAGTTGATAGAAATCTAAAAATTATGTTTAAAGACCACATACCAAATTTCATCCCCGTAGCTCTAATAGTTTTCGAGTTATCGTGTTCACAGACAGACATAATTCCAAAATTGTGTTTTTCGTACTCAGGGAGGTCTAAAACGTGGAAATTCGTCAAAATCTCGAGTTCGAAATTTTTGACGATTACAATACTTTCTCCTTGTATACGAGAAAGTAAAAAGGCGGTGCCAGAACGGCGTTCCAGCTCCACTACATCCCTGTAGAGAAGAAACGATGCACGCTGCACACGCACAAGTCGCGGCAACGTACGGCGCACAGCCATGTTATAAATTAACCAGTGTTGCTAATTTGGAGGATAAAATGACCGGTTTTAACTTATTCGAGGACTTTATCCCTTCTGAGGTAGTAAATCCCCATAAACAAGGATGATTCCCCCTATTGGCAACACTCCAACGAATGCAATGTTGCACGACTGCAAAAACGGAGTTTGTTTATCTTATTCAACGTGGAAACATCCGTTTTATAGTGGAAAGTAATTAATGCAAGTGATAATATTTTTTCTTCAGTGCATCATATTTGTTCAAAGTTCAAATATTTTTTTTCATGCTGAATAAATTTAATTCTAGTGGAATAATTTTTTTTCGCGTGCAGTATAATTGTTACGAGTGCAAAATATTTTTATCAAAGTGAATTTGATCCAAATTAAAGTGCAGATAATTCCCACCCTAATCATGGTTCCCTTAACAACGTAAGCGGATCGTAGTAAATATTTAACTTATGTTCTTTTAGTGACCTTGGACCTCATCTGTCCAATGTCTACATAAATAACCTTAATGGAGTCAAATAACTGACCATGTCATGTAACCTCTAATTCCATGTTGTCGGCACTGTCTTCACTTTCTTATATTCTTTTTAAAAAGTATGTATTTGCAACATTAAAATGGCTCAACACATTTTATGGCCAGCGGCATTTTAGCTGGATGAAAACATGCTGAGAAAAGAATGAAAACATAGCAACCATAACCATTCAGCTTACCGGATATATCTCTTTGTGTAAGCAAAGCAATATCTCGGAGAGATGAAATAAAATATGAAAGCAAAATGTATTAGGGTATTATCTCAGATTACAACAATGAAAGATAAATACTCAATTAAATATTTGTTTAAACAATGAAAACGTTTTGACTTGAGTTGCAACACTGAAAAGTATTGTTATAAATTATACCAAAAAATATTTTTAAAAAATTCTTAAAATTAGAGGAAGACTCGTACGGCAACTTAATTGATATCATTAAAAAGGTAATTCTTTGCGCTTTCAGATGGCATAAAAATAATTTTATTCTGTAATATTTTCGAAAGTTATTAAGGAAAAATATCAACATTTTGCTTAATTTTTAATTAATTAAAATTTCAAAAAAGGGTTCCGAGGTGCACATTTCCCCTCTCCAAGGTATGTTTGTGCCAAATTTCGTAGCTCTAACTCCCGCGGTCTGCCCTGTAGCGGACCAACACACTCATAGACACACACATTCTCCTTTATTATTAGTACTCCTTTATCATGAAAAAATAGGGAACATTATTTTCTGATATACCATCGTAAAATCCTAAAAAAAAGTAGCTCTGTCCTCATCTTGAAAATCTTACTTCTTAAATATATATATATAGGACTGGTAACTTTTATCTTTGCGGAGTGCGAGTAATCCCAGCAATTTTCGGATGTTTCCAGCAAGAAAATAAATTAAATTTTTGAAATATAATTAATGGAATAACTGTAATTATTCTAAAAATTTTAAAATTCTTTGAAATCAATATCACAATTTTCTAATCGGTTATATTTCACCTTACGTTTACAACAAAAAATTATAAGCAGACAAAGTTTTTCAATAGGATTTGCTCGACTGTTTTAGGTTTTAAAAATGTTATACGAATTTTATAGTGCCTATCAAGTTTTTAATAAAAAATGTCTTTGAAACATATAAAGAAAATTATCCATAGAATTTCAAAAATTAAAGTAATTATAATCTTTTTTCGAAACAAAATTCATAAACGAAGATTTCCTACTTTTAATTTTTATCTTGAATAAGCGAACTAGTTCATTTTTAAAATTTTCTGAGTAAACCATATAATCAAATGAAGTTATCTTAACCTACCCTTGAATTATCTCGAATTGTTTCTAGTTCTAAGAAAACGTGATGGGAATTCTCTTAGATAAACACTCTTATTCTGAACTTTAACTAAACAGATTAGGAAATTCATCTAGAACATTTTAAAGCAAAACACATTCTCTAGAAGGTCTTATCAAAGTAGGCTTATCAATCTCTCTAAATAGAAATATTTGTCCTGCCATTTTTTTTACTCGATATTTTGATGAATCTCCACGTTTTAAACCTCCCTGAGTCCGAAAAACACAATTTTGCAATTATGTCTGTCTGTGAACACGATAACTCGAAAACTATTAGAGCTACAGGGATGAAATTTGGTATGTGGTCATGCAACATAATATGTAGGTTTCTATCAAATTTTGGACAAAATCCGTCGAAGGGAAGTTTGTCTGTCTGTATGTCCGCGGTTATGTGAACACTATAACTCAAAAACTTAAATAGCTAGATGAATAAAATTTGGTACTCATTTCTTCCATCAGAAATGTAGGTCCGTATAAAATTTTGGACCAAATCCGTCAAAGGGTTGACTGTCTGTCGTACTGTATAATCGCTTACTGATAAAAATTATATTTCCTGAACCCTTTGGTTTAGATAAATAAAAAAATTGGTATGACGGTTGCTAACATTGGTTATAGATCTGTGCCCAAATTTCGTTTCAATCGGTTAAAAAAAAGGCGTTCAAATTGCATATTCAATTTTTTTACTTGCGTACTGGAAGAAAAATCTCTGCGCATGCGCAAGCTATTCAGCGATAGCGAACGAGGTCATTTTCTCCTGTTTTCTTTTCGCTCGCGCACGCCCTCTCATTAGCGGAGCTTGCTAGACTGTGATAGAAAATAAATATTGCTGAGTTTTAATACATACGCATCTCTTTGAATTTGATTCTTCACCTAAATATTTTACAATCACTATAATCTACAATGAAAAGCCTTCTGATAGTCATTGCATTCTGGGTTACAGTAGGTTCGAATTTTTTATTCACGCAGGGGGAGGAGAAATGACAAATTTTTGAGAAGCATACGAGAAAGTTTAGGGGAGGTCACTCCCGCTGGTTTATATTTCTTACAGTTAAACTTCGATTAACCGTCACTCGTTTAACCGTCAAGTTCTGTTTTCCGTCATCGCCTAAAGTAATGCCAACAAACAAACAGACAAATATTTACAATGTCCACGGATAACTTTTGCACCCTACTGTATAAAGCTAGAAGTGATTGTATGGTTTATAATAATGGCGGAAATGACTGCTTCTCGGTGGCAGAGGAATTGACCTTGATCAGGCTCGTATATTGAAGTTTATATTGATTGTTTTGTAAAATAAAATGCAATATGTTTGCAATATTCATTTTTAAAGGATTTTTTTTTCGTCCCATGCCAGCAGTGAAATCACTTTACCGTACATATATATTAAGAGATTTCGGTTATCCGGCACAGCTCTAGACCGGACGGTGACGGTTAATCGAAGTTTTACTGTATTTATTGCTTTGGTTTGAAAATTTTGAAAAATTTATTTTACTCTTTCTTGTAACATCTGAGTTGCAAACATTGCTGCCACGCTTGGGAATTGTTCAGGCGTTAGAGATAATTATCCAGTGTTAAAAATTCATTTAAAAAAATTGAATGTTAAAAGGCCATTTGTTAAAAATTTCAGAACTTGTTTTTCAGTTTTTCGATTCGAATATCTATTGTTGAAGTCGAATTCTATTCTTTCTTAGCAACGAATGACAAGCTGCTAAAATTAATGACATAAGTGCTTTAAATTGGATGTTATATCGACATCAAATATTTCATTTTACTTGATAGAGAAATTCGTTGCATCTTCGACGTAAGAAAAATATCTAAAGGCGCTAACAGACGAATAAAATCAATTTATATCTGAACAAGTCTTTCTTTTCTTTTCTTTTTCCTCATTCTCAAAATAAATTCCATTCTGAAGTTACATTTGAAAAGAAAAGAGTGTTTTAACCTAATAATATTAGATGTCATTAAGAAAAGTGCGTTAAAACCAGCGGGAGTGGTCTCCCCTGTTCTTTCTCACAGACACCCTAACGCGGGTGGGGGAAAATACTCCAAGCGGCAATAACACGCGCCATTCCCTAACACAGGTGGGGAAAAACGCACCAAACGGTTGCGAATTTTTTGCGTCGTAGAGTGGTGAAGAAACCAAATATGAAATAGGAACTATGAAATACGAATTTTGGTTTCAACCGATTGAAACCAAAATTGGGCACAGATCTACAATTAAGGTACAATTAAGACCACATACCAAATTTCATTTATCTTAGTTATTGCGTTTAGGAGTTTTCATGTTCTCTAGCATGCGATTATAAAGACCTACAGACAGTCAACCCTTTGAAGGACTTGGTCCAAAATTTGATACGGACTTATATTCCTGATGATAAATCTGTGCACCAAATTTTATCTATCTAACTATTTAGATTTTTGAGTTATCGTGTTCACGGACAGAAAGCGAAACAGACTTCCCATGGACGGATTTCGTCCAAAATTTGATAGAAATTTACTAATTTCGTTTAAAGCCCATATAGCAAATTTTGTCCCTCTAGCTCTGGCCGTTTTTGAGTTATCGTGCTCAGAGACGCACACACACACCTACGGACATAATTCCAAAATTGCGTTTTTCGGACTCAGAGAAAGGGGAGATTCATTAAAATCTCGAGTTCGAAATTTTTGACGACTACAATACTTTCTCTTCATATACGAGAATGTAAAAATATTAATTTTACAGTGAAAGTAATTTTGTTTCCATGCAATTTTTTTCTTTAAGTTAATCAAATTTTTCAGTATTATTTTTTTTATAATTTTTTAACAATGCTTTTATTGTCCTAACGAAATTCAAACCAATTTTATAATTTCATTATTTCTGTCGCCTCCATGTTTTTGCCGATGTTTAATATATGATAAAAAATATTTTCATTGGGTATTAATTCCAACGCAGAATTTTCGCTTTTGTATTTATTAATATATTAGTGATTTGAGGATGACATTCTTTCTGTAAATTAAGTGATGTAAAAATTGCTATCCACAGAATACAATGGCTGATACAATCAAGCCAGACGAAGATAAGACAGGCGAATCAAGCCTAAAACATTAACATGCTACGATGTTTCGCACTACATGTTCGAAATTTAAGAACTTTTTTGTAATATTTTCAAAAAAGAAAAGTTAAATCTTTAAATGAGTATTTTGGAGTGTGTTCCTTATTGCATAAATACTTCAAACAATATTGTTTTCTTAATCATTCTTGCTAAAAATATTTTAATTAGTTTTTAATTTTCTTTCCATTAAGTAAATTTTCATATACAAAAAATTCAGATCAAATCAGGGCAAAAAACGATTATCGGAATTTTGGAGAACAGAAATCGGACAAGAAAAAATTTATTTGAATCTGCAAGTAAAATTTCGAAAAAATTCTGATCACATGTTATTCAGTTCGAAATTACACTAAGCCTTGACAGGGTGAGTATATTAAACCATAAATGAAAATACTATTATACATTAATTAATTTCTGAAACATCATGACTGTTATTTATTCCCCCTTTTATTGAATTTTAAATGTAGGAAAATAAAGTTATTAATAAACGCCAAATCATACGTAGGGGGGCCAAACGTCCTCCCGTTGGTGTGGTGTAAAAATACCCACACTGGCCCGGTCTACCCAAAAAGGGTGTAAGGCCGGTAAAGGACCAGTGGGGAGACCTCCACCAGCATGTGGAGGACGGGATTTATTGGGTACAATAAAAAAAAAATGATACAGGCATTGCCCGAACAGGGGCAGTAATTTTAAATACAAGAGAGCTGGGAGTGTAAACATGGCTCGACCCACCTCGGTGGGGAGAATATAGCTTGAATTACTGCTCGGGCAAACAAGGAACAGTAAAGTGGGACTCCAGCTCAGATGTCGTCCTCGTCATCTTACCTAGGTTCAAAATTACGAAATCCGTCCCAAAATAGCCCCAGTTTTGCTTCAAAACGGGACGATAATATAACTAAACTGAACTATTCTAAAAAGTTGTTTGAATAACGGAAAGCAAAAAGAACCATTGTTATCTCTTTTCACTTCATGTTGCTCATTTCTTTACAAGAGAAATGAGATCTCTATCCGAAGAATAAATTTTAAGGTTCAATAAAAGCATGTAATTTCGAAAAATACTGAAATGTAAATAAACAACGAAGTAGCCTTGAAAACCAATCGCAATCGCAGAGCATGAAGAGAACATGTCTTTTTTATCTTAATGCAACATATCTCTTTGTACCTTAACTCAACGTGTATTTTTTTTACTGAAATATAAAAAAATATAAAAAATCTTTAAAATTTGATTTAAAATAACGATAATTATAGAGTAACAAATGTTACCAACTTCAAATTGAAATATTAAAAAGAATAAAACACTATCAACGCAAATATATGCTCAAATTCAATCGTTTTGAAAATTAATTCAGAAAATTAAATGTAATTTTACTGAAATGTAAAATTTCATTGAGAAACAGAAAATAAACATGCCAATAAACCAGAAAGTTGTCTGATATTTTGGAGAGAGACATTTTATGGAAGACCTAAAGCAAAGAAAATATGAATTAAAATATAGTTCATATAAAATTAATGAAATTATTTAAAAGCAAACAAACTTTTCTGCCCGTTTGGGATCGTAAAAAAAGAGGGGGGGACATTATAAATATGTTTTTAGGTCATGTCTTTAGGATATTTTTGAACAATCTTCAAAAGCAAACTAAACATTTTAATGATACAATTAATTTTGCATTTGTTTCGTTATCTTCATTCATGAGATTCTTTTTTTTAAAGAGCTTAAGATTACAGATTTTGTATCGACTGAATCTTTCAAGATTCCTGATGAAGATCAAATTACATTATTTTCTCTATATGTGAAATTATTACTTTAAGCTTATTAAGAATTTTCTTTCAGTTTTTCTCTCATTACAAGTGGGAAAATGTAGAATTTTTCACTGGGTTTCAGACAAATTGAAAAGTAATAAAAGAATACCCGTTAATTTCTAGGTTTAATTAAATTCTTTAGAAAAATTCCGGAACCTTATTAAATTCCAGAATTATAATAATTAATTAAAAGGTTTTAAATGTTCTTCGGACACTAAAAATAAATAAAGAAATTTATTTGAATAAAGTGAATTGAATTTGATAATTATTCGATTCAATTTTAAAAATATTTATAGAATTAGTACTGAAAAATCCTTTTTATAATTTATAGTTTTACTTAAACTTTTAAAAATTCCTTTTATTTGCGAAGTGAAATTATTTCAAGATAGTGACCAATTAGAAAAACTATTTAATTAAAGCTAGTGCGTTATAATATAAAGAAGAGAAACATGTTTAGGAAGTAACCATACAAAATGCTTATATGTAATGCAGAAAAGCAAATTTTCAACAAACAAATGAATTAAAAATAAATTTGGAAAATAAGTTATTTTAAGTATAAATGTGTTAATTTATTTATTTTGATGTAATTTACACAGATGATAGAATTTATCCATATAAAAAATGCAGTATTAACAGTAAAATTTATATTTTTCTTATAAATATTAAAAATAATGTCGTAATACGAAATTATTATCTTTATTTTACATTCAAAATTACATTTTCAAAGGTGGTAGTTCTTAACATGAAATTTAAATAATGCCACATTTAATTCTCAATTTCAAAGGCGCAAATTCAAATATTATCACATGTGCAAACATTATAAACGACAGACACGTAAATTTCAGCGGTTTCGCGTTCCATTCTGCCTCTTGAAGGAACTGTTTTGCATGTGCAAATACTGGAGGTGACAGCG
>BGPR01053688.1:0-10354 GCA_013235015.1 Araneus ventricosus | reverse complement strand
CAGTGCAAAAAGTTTCCCCACCCCTGTACTAGTATAATAATACATAGTACGGAAATCAATAATTAAATTTTAAAATGTTACATCTATCATAAAAGTGCGAAAAATTATTCCTTTATTGCATATATTGTATTAATTATACATATCTTATACGATTTATGTGCATGCAGATAAGCGTTTAATTTAAAACTCTTGAACTGCCATCTGAAGTACTGATTGTCTATGAATATTAAGTATAGAATTATGAATTGAATTAAGTTCAATGAACGTGTTTTCACTGTTCTTTTGACAAAAGAAATAAGTTCGAAGTTTATCAATGGAATCCATTGCTCCTTTAAAGAAAGGTGGAAAATTTTCTTCATCATTTCCTAAATTAACACCAGACAATTTGTCTTCTAATAATTCATCAATTGTGTATATTTTCTGAGTCATGATATCTTTATCACAGTTCACATTCTATAAAGGAGGAAATTTTCGCAGAAGGGGAGTAAACGACGTATAACGGAAGCTTTTCGTCATATAAATGAAATACCTTATCATTATAATAAATACGAATGAATCGGGACTGTGTAAAACAACGTATAAATGAAAAAAGTAGAAACGGTTTTTAATTAAATGTTACTTCTATAAAGAGAAGCGCCATCTAGTCGTGAATGTGAGAAAAAGAATTGATAACAAGATTCCAAAATATTTAAAGTAATGAATTATCGGATATATTCAAATACATTCAAGACTAAAAAAATAAAATGCAATAAAAATAAAAATTAAAAATGTTTTGGAAACATGAGCATTACATTAGTGAATACCAAAATGAAGAAAATATTTTTATCAAAAATATCGAGATCAAAACCTAAACCGTAAAAGCACGAGGCGCTGGAAATTATACGACAATAAAATAAAGCCACAATAACTATCATTAGAAAAAACATTCATAAAAGCTGAAATTTTAATTTGATTAAAATTCCAATATATTTAGAGTATTTCTATCAGAGCTTCACGCTTTTGACATTATATTTTAATCTTTAGATTTTGATAAAAAATTACTGTCTATTTTTTAGTGCACTAATAATTATGTGTTTTAGAAAAGATTTTTATTTCATGAATAATTATTCGATGAAGCATAATAACATGAATCAAATTCATAAACAAAATTCTCATACGGTTACAGAAATTTGCAGATTCACATAATTATTATTTTAATGGATATAACCATGTATATTACGAACAACTAATTAATCTCCACATAAAAGGATAAACTCAAACTCCTTCATGTTTTTTATTAAGCACATCATGCCCGGCTTATTTCAAATCCTACATTTATACATTTAACATCATTCTTTTCAGAATTTATGCAATATTGTTACTATTTAAAAATTAAGCAGATAACTGGGAATTTTTCGATATCATTTGAAACATTTTTAATGTTTTAAATGATAAATGAATGCCATTAGGAGGAAAATTAAGTCTTTCATTTTGCATCTTTAATTTTCTTTCATCCACTTAGAAGAAGAATTTAACCACAGCTCTTCTAACACCTAACCAAGTCGAATGACATCTGTTCAAGCAGGCGGTGGCGGAATTACGGTATGGAGAAAATTTTCCTGGTGCACACTTGGTCCATTAGCTCCACCGAGAATATCTTCAATGGCAATGTCTACCTCCACAACGATGCTGACCATGTGCACCTGATTATGGCCTTAATGTTTTTTTAGTGACGTGGCTATTTCCAGCAGGACAATGAATTGCCATCGGGTTATAAGAACCTCACATTTGTCTAAGGAACTTGATTCCAACTATGTAATTGCTTTATTCATATTTCCAACAGCTTAGATCATTACTTTTAAGTTATTTCATGCAGGTTTAGAGGGGATACTCAATTACACCCACACATTAAAAAAAAAAACTTCTTTCCTTATTGCCATGCTAAGAGATTTTACACCAGAAAATTAAACTAAGAATACAATTAATCGACATGACATTCTTTTTATTCGACTTTGGCTTTCCAAGTAGTTCACAAAAGGGCAGGTAGTAGTAATCATTAAATTTTTAAATTATAATTTTTGGGGAAACTTTTCAATCAGAACTCTAACACAACCACATAGGGTTGCAATGTTAAGTCTTTTCTGACTCTCTTAACTTTATGAATGACGGAACTTTCCATAGTAAATGTTCCGTCTTGATATATCAAGTCACTAAGAGTTACTTCATGAGATCGCTTACAGCGGCTCCTTGTAGCGAACTCAGAAGTTAGCTCGCTGATCTCAAAAAGTAAACGACATGCGGAAAAATAACCAATTAACCCTTTGCACTCGAGAGGTGACTCTCAGTCACCATTCTAGATGGTGTAACATTTTGTCGTTTTGATGTGAAAACGTCTTTCCGCTCGTTACAATGATAGTCGGTCGAACTTTCTTGTGTGACAAAATACCGTCAGATTTGAATAGCTGCTAACTAAGAGACTAATGATGCGAAAAGAATGGTTGACCCCAGAACGGATAGATCATATCTGTAAGAGTTTGACGCATAGTATTTGTTTTGCCTGTGACGTCATCGCACCAGTGTAGGCGCATGAGCGTAAATGTTATGAATTAGCTTTATGTAAGGATATAAAAAAGTGTAGCGTGGAAACGCGTTTAGATAGGAGGTTGAATCTGGTGTCATTTTAAAGAGCTTGAGGAGAATTACTAGGACCCGAAGTGAGACAATAAAAATATTTATCAGAATATAAGTAAAAATCGGAATTAAATTGAAAATTTCAAACTCCGCATGTTTTTTGATTACAACATGCAGAGTTTTCTTTCGAATTGTAGAAAACTTACAGAATACTTGGAAATATGTAAAAGAAACATTGTATTAAAATTTGAACTCAAACATTTAAATATTACGGAAAATAAGAGCAATTGTAGTAAATAATGTTTTACTGCGCATACTCAAAATGTAGATCTATATACTATCAACAAATGGCGCCATCAAAAGCTACTCTAAATAAAATATTAGAAACGCATAGTTCGGAACATTTCTCAGGAAAAATGAACTTACGTTCCAAAGCAATAATATGAGTTCTTGTAAATCAGTGAATAATTATGCATCTAATTACTTTTCCGAGTGCAAAGGATTAAGAAATTGTAGAGCAACATGCATTTTGTGCCGAATTATTTTCATAATATCTGTTTTCTGAATGAAATGTGGATTCAAAGCGCATGTTTGCATTTTGGGGGAAATAATCTACTATGCGAATCGAATACGAAATTTAATACTAATAGAAACAACAACATCTGATAGTATTTGTAAACTGCTTAATAGAAACAATTAAAGTGTTCTCCCTTCGACTTTTTCGTACACTTCTATAATATGACACGTTTTGTGTTCAGCTTCGTCTAATAGTGAAGAGAATCGAATATTTACTTTGGAGCAGTACCTTTTCCTTTTGGCTGATTGGCTCAAATTTTTGAAATAGAACTACATTTCTGATCTCAAGATCGTACACACAATTTCATTCATCTAGTGAGCTGCGTTTTTGAATTGTCATTTTTAAATGCACACGGGCAAGCAGACAGATAGACAGCCTGACCCATTACGGATGTGGTCTAAAATTTACCAAAGATATACAATTTTTCTGTAAAGATCCCGTAATAAATATTCAATCATCTAGCCTGTTACGTTTGTCAATTATCGTGTTGACATGCACTCGAATATAGAGACTGACTGACAGTCAATCACTTGATGGATTTGTTCCGAAATTTGATATATATGTACAATTCTGGTCATAAAACCATGCGACAAATTTTATCGATCTAAATCGTTGCTATTTTGAGTAATCTAATGGAGAGAAAAACTTTGATGGATGTCTTCTAAATTTAACTAAAATCTATAATTTTCGGGTATAAATCACATACCATATTGAGTTTTCGCACTCAGAGAGGTTTAAAACGTGTAGATTCATCAAAATCGCGAGGTCGAATTTTTTTACCATTAGAATACTTTCTCTTTGTATACTTAGTTGACTAGAAAATACGAGTAAAAATGAAAATTTTGATTTCCCATATGAATGAAAACAACATTAAAAAGCACCAATCGGTTGCCAGTAGTCATGCTGTCGTTAATGAAATGATAAGAACAGTGATAAAACCTCAATAAGACTTTTATCTACTTTCAATTTCATGAAATTACTTGCATATGCATATTATTTTAAGTACTCTTAAGGGAGATAATTTCATATTAAACACTATTTTTAAAAAAGATTAAATTGTTTCGACTTCCAACTTTCATGTTATTGGATGATAGTATCAAAGAATTTTTGACTTGTCCTATCAAATCTCGATTGAAAAGTGAAAGTTCAGATTGCAATTGATAGAATTGTTCTCCGTACGTATAAATTACCTATTAGATGGGAGCACAACATTAAAGGATTTTCTGATCCTCAATCAGTACCTAGGACAGTATTTTTGAAAATCAACAATCTAAAAATGAAGACCTTACTCTTTATGCTTGGTTGTTTTTACTTGATCGTCTGCAGTTATGTTCAAGCAATCGACTGGGATAAATGTGGTAAGCATGCATATGTATTATATTTTAAAAAATTAGGGTAATAATTTGTCCCAATATGTTATATCAGTGATTTTAAAGCTTTTCCTTCTTGGTGTTTCCATTTCGGATGGCCGGAATGTTTACGAGCCCTTCACAAAATTTTTATCATGGTTTAAAGTTCAAAAATACATAAGAATAGGAAGCATTAATAAATGTTAACTATTAGAAACTTCAACTGCAATTGAATTATCCACAAGGGAATTTTATCGAAATTTTTTAAGCCAAGATACTTTGCTTAAAATTTGTTGCCAACAGATGCGGAGGAATCTGAAACAAGAAGGGCTGCAAGAGTTTTTGTGGCCCCATAGTTTTCCTTTGAGACACTGTTTGGAGTCCCGAAACTGTTTAAGAAGATCAAGGTTATATGATATATTTTAAGAATCACCAAATAATATTATTTTTTTTTACTTTTAAAAACAATTATCGTTATGCTTTCAAGATGGAAGAAATCGTAAAATAATTTTTTTTAAATAAGAGTTTTTAGTGGTTGGAAATTACGTAGAGTTTAAAATTGTTCGTTTGATTTGTTTATTAATTTCATTTGGCCCTACTATCTTTTCAAATGATAGTATCATTTTATTTGCAGAAAATGGGAGAACATTTCGTCCAAATGAACTAAGATGTTAGCATTCATGAAATTTAACTTGCGAAGAATTTTTGTTCTTAGAAAATAAAATTTCGAAAGGAAAAAGACCAATAGAGACCTCATTTTCTCTCACAAGTTGAAACAAAATATACAATACAGATAATCATAATTTTAATGCGCAGAGTAATTCAAAATAATTGCATCAGTTACAATTGGCTATAACATCCTTATATGAAACTATAGGAAAAAAATATTAAGTACAATACAAATAGAGCCTTAAAGTGTTATTTGCGCATGTAATGGTTGCACATTGTGACTATCCTCTGGTAAACTGGCAACATCCGTGCTGTAAGCCGCATCAAGCCAGACACTGTGAAGCATGTTCACAGCCATTGATGCGCGTTTGCTACATGCATACTCTGCATGTGGTTATCTGATGTTCTGAAATTACTTCTTTTGTCTTCGTTTAATTGTATTATGTCATAGACTCTGTGATGACTCTTCCTTTGCGTGCGACGATAAATGAACTGAAGGTACGCGTAGAGAATGCTTCACGTGGTATTGAAATGGACTACAGTTTAGATGTGATCAAAGATAGTCATATTGAGTAATTATAATGTACGCAAACAAAACTTTAAACTTCCTTCTGATTTGAATTAGAGAGCCGTGGTTGCCCATTTGTAAGGTCTCTGCTTTGTGGCCAGAGGGTTCAAGGTTCGAAACACGATTCCACTGAAGTTCCGCCGTCTATGGGGCATGTTGATGTTAAATCATACATAGTGGCCAAACGTCCTCCTGTTGGTGTGTCGTGGAAGTTTGGAGAGGGGGTGCCAGCCCAGGCGTCGTCCTTGTCATCTGACCGCGGTTCAAAATTACGAGGTCTGTCCCAAAATAGCCCTCGTGTTGCTTAAGAATGAGACGTTAATATAATTAAACTCAACTCTGATTTAGGTTAAAATTTGTCCTTCTTATCCTCGTTTACAAGGAAGTTATAGCCATTTGTAATTGGTGCAACTGTTTTGAATTATTATATGTATTCTGTAAGTAAACTATCTTTCTAATGATGAAAAAATGAACCATAAGAATTTCAATGCTTGAAGTAACGCTTTTTTTATTTAAGAACTTCTTTTATTTACAATAAATTTTCTGTATATTTCGTATACGGGAAAATGAAAAGTGCAATGATATGTGCTTAAAAGCATAAAATCAAGAACAATACTTGAATCAGAAGCTCGACAATTCATTTTGCAGCAATAAAATAAGGACATTCTCAGTGACATAGCAAGGGAAAGTGGCGCCCGGGATGTAATATTATGTTTCGTTCCCTTCTGAAAGTTTGTCGAGATAAAGCAAGAAAAGAAGAACTGATGCTTTGTTTTCGTATGGTCGGGGAAACTATACCTCTCTGTCAGAGTTGTCACTGCTCTCGGACGCTTATAAAATGTCGCTACTTTGACTTTCCAGTTACGAAATATAATTCATCAGAGGTATAGAGGTATAGAGGTTCCAAACTTTAACGAGCATACTTTATAAAGTAATTTTAATGCCTAATCGATATATTACGAAACAACCTTTCTAAATTGAGGTTAAACAGTGCATTTCACGTTGAAAAACAAAAGCTGCCACTGATAAATGAAAGTACACCACATCCTTTTTTTACTATTTACATTAAATATTTAAATTCCATTTTTATGACGAATTCAGTTCCAACTCCTGTTTAAAAGGACGTATGGGCATTGTTTGTATATTAAAATGACATTATAAAAATGAAAAAAAAATTGAAATCAGAACAATAAGAATATATGAAAAATGTCTGCAGCATCGACCAGTATTTTGTAGAAAAATTTGGCTGACGATAATACCAAATTTTTTTCATTACGTTGCATCATCTCAGCAATGTAGTTAATACCAAATTTTTTTCATTACGTTGCATCATCTCAGCAATGTAGTTGAACCATCTTCTTAACAATGAAAAGTGTTCTTAAATGGACCGAACCACAACATTTCACGTGAAACTTTGGTTTAAACGATTCCATGAAGAATTTCATAGCTATTCCTATTCTGATCCAAACCCGAAAAATTGAAAATTGCCTTTTGAGTTGCACTCGAAATTATGGGAGTCGGACACCCATGTGGCTCGAAATTTCGAATGATTTTGGATTTTTCTGAACTCCACCTGACCTTTGATGATATTAGAAGAATATCGAGACGTGGGAGGATCTTTTTTGAACCACAAAGATAAAAAAAAATATCTAGCCCTAATCAAAAACGGAATCTAAAAATTTTCACCCACATAATTTTTTGTAGATTGCCCTTCCGATTTGAATTATTTGTTTAATAAGTGTTTATATTGAAAATGTTACTTGAATTTTGATTGTTTGGAATATAAATATATATAGGCTTGCCAGATTTCTGAAATTATCAACCGGGACACCGCATTGACCCCCAACGTCGCGGGTATTCAAAGGTATACACCCTTGGTGGGTTTTTAGAGTGTTTTAGAGGGTTGTTTATTCTCAATGTTATGAATAAATGGTTACTGATTAGGAACCTAAACCAGGGGTAATAATAAATGACACAAGCACATAAATTTAAACATTTAATTTCTTACATGTTAATATTTATAAGTTACTTCAGTAAGAAGAAACACTTTGAATGAGGAATAAAAATTTGAACAATATTTACATGTACTTTTCATTGGCTTAGACTTTTTTTAGAAAGTCTTCTTTGTTTTTAATCTTAATGTAAAAATCTTCAGAAGCTAATCCGATATTAATTTTACATGTCATCAAGCCTTTAACCGTAGATTCCTTCATCAAACCCCTATCATCAGTCCATGCGTTGTTCATCAAAGAAAATACTCTCTCAACTGGTGCTGATGTTCCAGGTAAGCAGAAGGCATACTTAACAATCTTGATCAGATTGGGGGCTGCTATGTGATTCTCCTTGAAGTGACCAAACAGCCTGAGCCATTTTTCTTCACTTGAAATAATCACATCTCTGGTAGTGTCTTTTTGCTTCCACTGTTCCCAATTTGACTGCAAATACTCCTTAGCAAGCACAACTTCCTCAAACAGCTGATTGTTTATTTTCATATCGGGTACATCAAGAAGACTGCTATTAATAATTTCAGCAGAAGTTTCGGCGTTTTCCCAATCAACAGCATTTGTTTTGGTCAGATTGACACATGAAAACTGTTCAGCGTTTTTCTGGCTCTAAAACTACACCCCTTAGTGCCCAATATTGGACTCGCCCGGAGAGCCTCTCGCATCGCGCATGGTCACGATTGGCGAGACAAGACGATACGATGACAATATTATTTATTAGCAGACCATCACTTTTCATACAGTACAGTGAAATAAATGACAAAGTAATTATCTTAAATAATTCTTCACAGTTAATTATTTTTAGACTTTTTTGGTCATCTATAATCAAATTTAATTTTTACCGGGACGTGAAGTAAACCGGCCGGGACACAGGGATTTTGTCTGAAAACCGGAACTGTCCCGGTCAAACCGGGACGTCTGGCAAGCCTATATATATATAATAATCTCACTTAATTTTATTTCAAATTAAAATATTATATATTTTAAAGTCTTAATGCATTCCAAAATCACTTTTCTTAAACTTTCGTCCTATTTCCCGCTCTGGAGGTATATTAAATCTCATCATGGCATATTTATTACTAAAAGAATATTTTAATCGTTTCCACGCGCGCACAACTCGCGAAATCAGCGACTTTTTGCGGCCATGCATTTTCTCTAAAACACTTACGTAACATACTAAAAATAGCTATTATTCCCTTCACTTTGATCACGTGTCTATCTGTTAAATCCTTACCTGTGAAAAAGCAGGGATTTTCTGCTCACTTTTGGCTTAAAACTTAAACGAAGATGTACGTACATTTCGTCACTCTCCGATAATAAAAATGAAATTTAGAATTCAAGTCTCGGCCTGTTTAATCATTTAACGACTACAATAGCGAATACATTATATATATATATATATATGCATATGCACCTATTCGAAAACCGAAACTAAAAATTTTCATCCACATGATTTTTCGCCCTTCCCACCATTGCCATTGAGGAAGAAGATCGTGAATCAGATCATATATAGAAATTTCAGTTCTTTCCTTCTAAATTTCAAAAACCCACTCTCTTTTATGCAGTTGTGTATATTTTGAAAAATAATAATGATAAAAAATTAGCACGCGTTTATTGTTTACTAAAAAATGGAAGATAATTTTTTACAACAAAAATCTGAATTTGAAAATAAAAATCATTAAAGTTTGAGGCGTTGCTAGAAATATTTTAACCCTCTCACTGCATAATTTTTTTGAATTACTATTAAGATGCAACATTTTAAAACATGTTTAGATACCGTTGAACCAAGTTAATTGTTATTTACATGCAGGACTTTATTAGTACAATATGATTCAACGTTTTAAAAGTACAAAGTAAACCCATTAGCTTGCGAAAGTCGCAGGTTGCAGCAGAAAACAGACGAATTTTCAACCCACGGAAATAGCGGAATATGCTGTCAGAGGGTTAAGAAAATCACAATTTTAATCACATTTATAATACATTTTAATTTTTAATGGCTGTTTATGAATTTTCTGTCTTTTGATATTCCTTGTGGTTTAAATTCTTTACCGTATAATTTTGAGATATTTGATAAATGATTGTTTTAAGTGGATTAATAAAAGCGTGTCTTATTTTTATAATTTAATATTTTTTATTTTTTAGTGTTTAAGACATTTCATAATTCACGTTATTTTTCAATCAATTTCTTTTTCAGATCCAGTACTAGATGTGTAATGAAAATTTATTCAAAACGAATTTATTAATTGATATTAAGGTTCTGAAAATGCTAAATCGTTGGGAACGCACAACTGTACAAAATTTTAGGATTCAGGTACATCAAGAAGTGAATTGAAAATCGGCTAAAATAAATACAAGTGTATATATCTTAAAAAAAAAATTAAACTGGAAAGAAGGCGAGTAAAATAAAAGTGTGTGAAATTCCTCTCACTTTATCAAGTTGACACACTTTATTTAGTTTCACTACTGTATAACCTATAATCATTTTTGTTGAATTCTCTTAAGATTAAGATTTCTTGATAGTCAGAACTCTTTCATGGTAAAATAACGGGAAACAAGTATAAATTGACATAACGAGTAA
>BGPR01053686.1:0-10355 GCA_013235015.1 Araneus ventricosus | reverse complement strand
TCGATGTACTTCGATTCATTCACGTATTGCTACCAAGCAGCTGTCGCATCTGGCTCATAATTTTAATGATCAACGTCCGGATGCGAGAGATGCCGGTACTCCGAAGCCTGTGTGGCTATCAAAACGCCTCCCTTTTCTTTTGTGGGATGAAAAAGTTATTTTAATTCTTTGTCAATAAATAATGATCAAGTAACGCGCATTTTAAAACAGCAGATTACAAGTATCGATAACTGACATACAATAGCAAAAAAAAAAAAAAAAAAAGTTTCTTTGGCAGTTTTCTTACTATTTCTTAATTTTCTATGCAGTATTCTTCTTTGTTAATTAGTCCAGTCCAGTTGAGACGAAATTAGGGGTTCTGTACAGAGCAGCCAATTCATCTCCAAATAAAAGAGAGTTATTTTTAGAGCCATAAATCGGTATAAACTAATAAAACAACATAAACTCTAATGTGGATTGGAAAAAAATTCAGTCTGCTCTAGACACATTACTGTTCTACAGTGAGAAATGATTCTGACACATTTTGCTTGAAGTTTGAGGTCCTTGGGCAATCTCAACATTTCTTCACAGGAATGGTGGTTCTACTTTGCTCGAGGTAAAGGAAAGAAGAGTCCATGAATTAATTTGACACAATCGAAGTAAAGATCACATGAAGTGAAATTCTGATTGGACCACAGCTTAAACCAATGACCATCTTCGAGGTAGCATCCTCCCTGTGTTTGGACGTGTCATTCTGGCCCCTTTATTCACACAGTGGATCTCAGCAGTCCAGATCCCAGAGTGAAGAGATCTTGAAAAGAAAAATCGTTGCAAGATTTTCAAGAACAAGCCAACTAAATAAATTGGTAATAGAAAGTATCGAAGGCGAATTATTATTGTAAATATGTTCAAAGAAGCAGCAACTACTTTTACAACATAAAGTTGTTCTTATCATTCGTTTCAAAGCGTTGAAAGGCAATTCCAAATTTCAGAGCGATTCAAATTTTATTCCAAAATAAAATCCCAATGAAGAACGGTTAGTTACTTTTTACTGAAAATGGCGCACAGTTTTTGGGGACACATTTTATTTAATTTGACTTGTTTCATGTTTGTAAAAATCGAATTTCGTAATCGATTTTTGTACTCACTTCCTTGTGTCCTAAAATTTTGAAATTTATACACTTGTGTATTCTTGACGATAATACACTGCTTTAATATTTTCAGAATATTTATCTTATTTTTCAGTTAATAATTAACTAGTAAATTTTTCTATTAAATGCTAATGGCGAATTGAGTTTGAATTTGAGAAAAAAGTACTTTCAAGATTCCCTAGCAATTATAATGAATTATACAGCCGACGCTCGTTATAACGACCCTCTGCGTCCCACACCAAAAGGTCTTTATAACGAGTGGTCGCTATAGTGGATATAATTAATAAATGTATACATGCGCGCTCAGCAGTTCCGTAAAAATAGGCGATTTTTAAAGAGATTCCAATTAAATACTCAAATTATTTTTTTATCATTGGTATTAAAAATAAAATTTTATCAATTTAAAATATATTTCTAAAACAGATTTTAAAGTAGAAAATAAAGGGTGTTATATACTTTCAAAACACTTATTTTCTAAAGAAAAAAAATCAGAAATGGTTGTTTGTCTTTTCTGCATATGTGATTTTTGCAAAACATAATTTTCCATTTCAGTTAAAGATGATAAATAATGTTCTGTATTTTCTTCTTCAAAGAGACACTTTAAAGTCTCAATAGCACTTGAAACATTTTTTTTTATTTTAGGTTTTTCTAATTTCCGCGCTATGGTGAGTGGTAATTTGAAGACTCTACACATTTACGAAGCTAGGCAATACAACAATCAAGGCCATTTACGTTTAGAAACATGCTATTTTTGGAAAAATACCGGGAAGAGTGTCCGCTGAATCCGGACGTTGTATTGGGATTAGACGACACTGGACGGTCGTTATACCGGTAGTAAAATAACATAGAGTGCATAGGGAAACAGTTGGGGTTTTATCACTGGTCGTTATAATTGAATGGTCTTTATAATGCGTGGTCGTCATAATGAGCGTCGGCTGTAATTTAAAATAAAGTAGTAGAAAATAATTATAATAAACTTTCTAGTTTTTAGTACACTAGTAAAAGTATAAATATATACAAATTATATAATATGTTTATTCATAATTATAATTTAAAATCAAACCACAAATAAATATTCAGTAGAAACGTTGGCGATCGATAGCAGTTTATGCAAATTCAGCCACTGCTAAATGACACTGTCGTTTCGCTCGCTTGTATTGAACTCTCTTCCTCTGCGAAACAACAAGTCATTGTAAGTCAGTTTATGTACTGACAGTATGTCTGTCTGTGTGTATGCCTAGGTGGCACATATTATCATCATGGTTTTAAAGAAATATGTGTTTTTAATAAATGGATTCGAATTCTTTTCCGTGCCTACAAAAACTTTTCCTGATTGCAGTTTGAACATTCGATATTAATAGGGCGCCTTCTCAATATATAAATACCTTTCTCGTGCAACACCAACTTTTGACATTGAAACGTCTTTCCGATCGTTACTGTGATAGTCGGTCGAACTTTCTTGTGTTACAAAATACCGTCAGATTTGAATCGCTAATAACTACGAGACTAATAATGCGAAAAGAATGGTTGACCCCACAACGGATTGATCATATCTCTAAGAGTTTGGCGCATAGTATTTGTTTTGCCTGTGACGTCATCGTACCAGTGTAGGCGCACGCGCGTGATTGTTATGAATTAGCTTTATGTAAGGTTATGTAAGGTTATAATTAAGTGTAGCGTGGAAACGCGTTTCTCTAGGAAGTTGATTCTGGTGTCATTTTAAAGACTTTGAGGAGTATTATTAGGAGCCAAACTGAGACAATAAAAATATTTATCAGAATATAAGTAAAAATCGGTATTGAACTGAAAATTTCAAACTCAGCATGTTTTTTGATTATAACAGGCAGAGTTTTCTCTCCAATTGTACGAAACTTACAGAATACTTGACAATAAGTAAAAGAAACATTGTATTAAAATTTGAATATTACGGGAAATACGAGCATTTGTGCTAAATAAAGTTTTACTGCCCATACGCGAAATGTCGTTCTATATACTGTCACCATATGGCGCCATCAAAAGCTACTCTAAATAAAACATAAGAAAGGCGCTGTTCGGGTCCGCGCCGAAGATTTTTCATGAAAACGTGGGGATAAATTCATAAAACAAGTGTTTCGTATTAATAAGTAATTTAATTACCAACCTCTTTAATACAATATTTACACAGAGTAGTATAATGGTTACAGAATAGATAAATCACAAATTTATCGCATGTAGCAAGGGTCTGTGATATATTGTGATTTATGTAACCATTATACTACTCTGTGTAAATTTTGTATTAAAGAGATTGATAATTAAATTACATATCAATATGAAACACTTTTTTCATGAATTTATCCCCACGTTTTCACGAAAAATCTATGGCGCGGACCTGAACTGCTCCTTTCTTATGTTTTTGTTAGGAAATACTGCATTTTAAGCTACGAAGCTTGCATCTTTTCTAAATTGTCTCTCGTACCTTTACTCTAAGATTCGAAGCATTCTTTCTTTAAGATTTTGATGTCATTTCTTTGAGCTAGTCACTTCATTTGACATATATATTAGCAGCTATTTAATCGGAATCGTATGACGTTGTCTATTCGATTCCCGCAGCTGATTTCTAGATCTACTGATTATTAGCAGAGTATATATACTTGTCTCTACTATGTCATTTGGGTACGGTCTGTAGGTCCTCTAAGCATTGTCTCCTCGGAGAGACATCAGTGCTATGTAAGCTGTTGCTGGTACTGTACCTATAAGATATAGGACAAGTATCAACCCTGTTAAATGGAAATGTGGTAATCTGTAAATATGTTCTTAAATGTGGTCGTCCAAATAAATGTCTCTTTTAACTTATATGATTCGTCATTTCTGAAACAATAACAAACGCTCTATCTCATAGAAATTCCGCTGCAAAAGCCAGGACAATTTTATCGTATTATCCAGCAGCTCTTCATAACTAGTGTTACAGCTGCCTGTCTCTACTACAAGGATTATAGTTTTTACGAGACTAACAAGTGATATTGGAAAACTCGCTTCCTGTACCTAACAGTTTTTTTCTAACTTTTTTAATGGGAAACGCAATTAAAAAGTAGATGGTCCAAAGAGTGAAGAGGGAGGGAATAATACAGGAAAGAAAAAGGAATAAAGATTATTATTAGAAACAATTCCTTCAAAGTATCTCAACCTATCCTGGTTCCCAACATTGCTGGAAGGTTCAAATAATTAAGAATTAACAAAATACAAGACTGTTACAATAAAAATTACCGGTATTTTTCCGTTAGCCGAGTGCAAGAGAAAAATCGCCAAATAATGTAGAATACCGCCAAATTTCTTACAACCATTCTCTTGGCGACTTGGCTCGCGTTTGGTTCACAATTGGCGACATTTGCGCCCGGCTAACGGAAAATCGCTTCGCTTGGCGACTTGGCTCGCGTTTGGTTCACAATTGGCAACATTTGCGCCCGGCTAACGGAAAATCGCTTCGCTCATGGCGACTTGGCTGTTCACAATTGGCGACATTTGCGCCCGGATAACGAAAAATCGCTTCGCTCTTGGCTCTCGTTTGGTTCAAAATTGGCGACATTTGCGCCCGGCTAACGGAAAAGTACCTAATATACATATTCGATTTAAATATCGAATTCGTTAAGAGGTCACAATGTTACATTAACAGCCCATATTTTTTGGCGCTGTGGTGTCAATGGGGTAACTACAATGGGGTAGTGTACCCTGGCGAAACAGAAGTACAAGATTCTACTAAATGAGGTCTAATTTGGGGTGAAACCTGAAAGCAGATATTACATTATTTATTGGCGATGATGCCGGTCCTAGCTATCTTCGTGCACTCAATTGTAAGACTCGAAAACAAAATACTGCGCCGTCGCCAAATTAGCACTCCCTTGGCCAGCCGTTTCAATGGTAGCCATCATAATGGTCTTAGCCCTCATATATCTTATACCAAACTTGACAGGTTATCACTTGAAAAAGTCCGTTTTGGCAAAAATTTGGCGATGACACTGTGTTTTCGAGTCCATTCCAGTTATTATCGGCTATATATATATATTTGGAATCGCTGAAGTCTACTTTTTAATACCGAATATTAAAACTGAAATTTCAAATATATACACATATGATGGCAATTATTGTCAACTATCACCTTAGAAAACTTTCATGAAAATGGAAATAATAATGGTAGATCTTAATTCGTTACAGTACTTGACTCTGAATAAAATTGTACTTACGAATGTTTTCGAAATCTTTTATGATGGATTCCCTTTTAGTATCAAGATCGTCCAACTGAAATAAAATGACAAAATATTTTAATTGCTTTCTAAAATTTCTTAAGAGCACTTTGTTCTCACTGCTTATCTATCAAAGTCAGAACAAAAAATGAGGAAAAACAATAATCTGGCTTTTATTGTTTAGATGCCAACAATATTCTTTTTACTATTGAAATGTTTGTGTGTTGATCCATACAAACACGAAACAGAGCATTCCTAAAAAAATATTTATTACTTTCTCGTACACGAAGTATACAAAGAGAAAGTATTGTAATCGTCAAAAAATTCGAACTCGAGATTTTGACTAATCTCCTCGTTTTAGACCTCCCTGAAGCCGAAAAACGGTACTTTTCAATTAGCCGCGCGCAAGCGAAAAATCGCCAAATAATGTAGAATTCCGCCAAATTTCTTACTACCATTCTCTTGGCGACTTGGCTCGCGTTTGGTTCACAATTGGCGACATTTGCGCCCGGCTAACGGAAAATCGCTTCGTTTGGCGACTTGGCTCGCGTTTGGTTCACTTGGCGACATTTGCGCCAAATCTCTTCGCTTGGCGACTTGACTCGCGTTTGGTTCACAATTGGCGACATTTACGCCCGGCTAACGGAAAAGTACCCGAAAAACACAGTCTTAGAATTATGTCTGTCTGTGTGAACACGATAACTCAAAAACTATTAAAGCTAGAGGGATGAAATTTGGTATGTGATCGTGCCATATAATTTGTAGGTTTGTATCAAATTTTGGATAAAATCCGTCCGAGGTAAGTCGGTCTGTCCGTCTGTCCATGTTCATGAGAACACGATAACTCAAAAACTTAAATAGCTAGAGCGATACAATTGATACACAGTTTTATTATTGTTATGAAACAATGAGTAACAATAAGCGGTGATCCTATTATTTATAACAGTTAATGTTTTAAGACGCATTTTACGGCGCATAACATCCATAAACTTGGCGCTATTTTACTGACTTGGCGAATTTTATTTTACTTGCATTCTTGACCCTCTCGTATTGCAGCTTTCTGCTAAGACAATATCAATAACACTCGTGGCGCACCAAAATTTTTAGTCGGGGGGAAGGATCGGGTAGGACAACTTTGTTAGAAAGTATACGAGAAAGTTTAGGGGAGATAACTCCCGCTGGTTTTTTAATTGAATTTAAATTGCATATTTCTTGTGGAAGTTCATTGTTTAAATTTTTAGAAATGCTGCATTTGAAATTACTCTCAAGAAATGTACTAATTTATGTAATTGTCAGAAAGCGACTTATATTTTTGATACATGCATTTAAAAGATAGATTGTATACATAAAAGATGGGTTCAAATAAAGACTAGACACAAACATCCGAACAACGACTTGGAAAATTGAGAGGATACTCGTATTTTCAATAGAAATTCAAGTTTAGAATAAAAATAGAGCATTAATTGTGGGGCTTAACTAAATCATAAAATATTTAGTTTTCCTCAAGAAAGAAAAAAAATGTAGTATACTAGTATTTCAATACAAATTCAGGATTAGAATGACAATAAAGCATTAAATGAGGGCGTTGACTAAATCATGAAATATTTAATTTTCCTCGTGAAAGAAACAAACAGAAAATGTCATATACTAGTATTTCAATGCAAATTCAAATTTAAAAGAAAAATAAAGCATTAAATGAGGGGCTTAACTAAATCATGAAATATTTAGTTTTCCTTATGAATGGAATAAACAGAAAATATACTAATATTTCAATATAAATTCAAGTTTAGAATGAAAATAAAGCATTAAATGAGGGTGTTAACTAAATCATGAAATATTTAGCTTTCCTCATTAAAAGAACAAATAGAAAATGTAAAATTAAATGAATACCACACTACAACTTCCTTGTAAGTACAGATAAGTGTTTCATTGTATGTGTCATCAAAGTGTATAATTTTACATATTCGTATTCGTAAGTGTATAATAACATATTTCGTAAAATATCTAGTTATTTCACGGAAAAAAAAGATGAAGTGTGAAAGCTGAAGTGTGTAACAAACTCATGATTTTCTCTCTACAATTCCACTAGTTACTGCATAATTTTCTTAATGATTCACAGTTACTTTGTAGAATAAATTCCATTCTTTTTATTTGTAAGCAAAGAATTGGTTTTGTTTTTCGTAACAACCTTATTTGGTAAAAAATTGAGCACATATACAGAATCATTCGAAAAAAGTCCCAAGTTTTGACTATTTGCTCCGGATTCATTCTGATTTCTAACTATTAGTAAGTAGCTAAGATTAATCAAAGGACTTTCTCTTGTGTTCAGTGGCGGATTTCCGCACAGGTGTTAGAGGCGGCCGCCTCGTTCCTCGAGACGATAAGGGGGGCCTCAAAATTTATGCCGGAAACATCGTACTGCTAAGCCGACGGGGAACTTACGACATTGCAGTCTTGTTTCTAATATAATCCACTCATCACTGAAAAGTTTCTCCCTCTTTGCTTTAAAAAATTATTGAGTGAACGAAAAAAGCCAAACGAAACATTGGGGAAAATAGGTCACTTAATAAATAAATTAAATACATTACTTAGATTGTAGTTCGTCGATAACTATTGGAAGATTCAATTTTTTTTTAAAAATATCATTTGTGGAAAAACCTTCATTGTTTAGCTTTTCTTAGAGTGCAAGTAAAATTCACACCACTGCAATGTAGATATCTTTCTGAATTTAACACTATTCAACTGAAATTTTCATATAAGTTGCCATATATATCTGGCTTTGAAGTTTTGAAAGAAAATTTACGGCTCTGTCTCGCACATACGCAGTAAAAAATTATTAACTGCAAATACTCATATTTACTCTAATATTCATAGTATTAACTTCAAATTTTAATGGAACACTTCTGTAACACATTTTCAAGTATTCTGTAAGTTTTGTAATATTTGATGGAAAACTCTGCATGTTATAAGCAAAAAAACATGAGGAAAAATTTAGGATTTTTTAAGAAAACTTTTATATCTCCCAGAATATACTTGTTACTTTTACAACCAGCGGGAGTGGTCTCCCCTAAACTTTCTCGTATACTTTTCGAAAAAGGTGCTGTTTCCCCTCCCCCCGCGTGGATAAAAAAAAATTCGAACCTATTGTAACCCAGGATCCAATGACTGTCAGAAAATATTTAGGTAAAAAATCAAATTCGAAGAGATGCGTTCCGATTAAATGAATACCGATTTCTACTCTTTCTTGGCTCAAGGACAATCCTTCCGTGCACAGATTGCTACCAAGTACGCATGCGCATGGAGAATCGGATGAAAAAAAAGCGCCAAGCAGGAGTCAATAAATATCGTGCACAGAAGATTGCATTCAATACGCATGCGCGTGGAGATAGCGGACTCGTTGGAGATTCGCTTATACAGACCGAGAGACAGTGAACCTTTTGACGGCCCAGAATTTTATACGGACCTACATTCATGACGATAAAACTGTGTACCAAATTTACAAAGTATGTTTAAAGACCACATACCAAATTTCATCCCTTTATCTCTAATAGTTTTCGAGTTATCGTGTTCACAGACACACGCACAGACATGCAGACACACAGACAGATATAATTCCAAAATTGTGTTTTTCGGACTCATGAAGGTCTAAAACGTGGAGATTCGTCAAAATCTCGAGTTCGAATTTTTTGACGATTACAATACTTTCTCTTTGTATACTTCGTATACGAGAAAGTAAAAATGCATGTAGGCAGTGTGCTTATTAAGCGAAACCATTGCTGAAATTTGTAAATCATTATCAGCTTTCTGCGGAACGGGGTAGCTTAGATTTTTTTTTCTTTTTTATCAATTTCTGGTCAGTCCTCTAAATAAAATCGTGACCGAATCTTCCCTGTAAACTGAGAGTTGAAGCCTCTTCTTTACATGATCGAAGTTCTAGAAAAATTCTTTCAGGAGATATTTTTAAAAAAATGTGCAAGACCAAAAGCGTTCACAAGATTCTTATCACCCTCCTATACTTTTGATTAGTTATATTATATACATTGATTTATTTTACGATTCACATTTTCATTTTTTTAACAAGAAAACTTTTTAGAAGAAAGGAACGATGAAAATAGTTTTAATGATTTACTTTGCAGAGCTTAAACTAGATAACATTTTTTTTTTTGAAAAATTATCTTAATTCATTTCAAAGTGCTGTTTTAAAAAAATTGGGAGGATTCATTATTTCCCTCTTTTTCGCCTGTATTGTTATTAGAATATATCATTCTGTCCTTTACGACAGAGTTGACTTTGTTCATTCAAGATGAAATTTAGAAGAAATGTAAAATCTTTCTCAGTTTATGGTAAAATTCATTATAGTTTATAAATGTAAGTTGGTGATTTATGAGCTCATTTCTCCTTTTTAACTGAATAGGTTTCCTTTATTAAGCGTAAGTAAAGAAAAAAAATATTTATTGAAACCAATTTTGAAATGATTTTCCTATTTAATATAAAATTCGAATGGTTGAACACGGTTATGTCCAACTCATCTAGATAGACGCAAAAACCGAAAAAAAATCACTATTATTTAATTATTTTATATCATCAAACGAAAAATATCTCTGTTTGGAGTAAAATGAAAAAGATAAAGGGAAGTAGAGGAATTTTAATTCCTTTATCTATTTGATATAGTATGCATATAATGTTGTGAAAAATGACATAGTATATATACTTTACCAAGGCTCAAGTACACTATCTGATCAAAAGTATCCGGACACTTTTGGATTTTCACATTTTTTAGAATTTCTTCGGAAAGGCTAAACAGACTACCTTGGAACTTCTACCATGCAAAGAATAGACTCTAAATCACATTTTACAGTGAAGATTCGGTCACGAGGGCAATTAGGGGGCCACCAAAAAGGGATGAAGGCGAAAATGAAGTTTGATCCATCCTGTTTCACAGAAAGCTGATAACGCGATTAAACTTTTCATTTTCGACAAATTTTATAGAATTTAACAAAGATTGAAT